>PVLC010027691.1:0-21658 GCA_004027655.1 Graphiurus murinus
ATGTTTCTTCACTGACTGAAGAAGGAAATGCATGGAGAGAGGAAAGAGTAAGTTTGTGGTAAGGTGATAAATATATTTTTAATATAGCTGAATGTGAGTTGCCTGTGGAACATCCCAATAAAACTAACTGGTAGGAAGTTGGAATAAAGACTTTTAGCTCTGTAGAGAAGAAATTGTTTCTTTAGAAAAAGGTTAGTGAGCCGGGCGTGGTGGCGCACGCTTGTAATCCCAGCATTCGGGAGGCTGAGACCAGAGGATCCGGGTTCGCGGCCAGCCTCAGCTACTTAGTGAGGCACTCCGCAACTTAGTGAGACCCTGTTTCAAAATAAAGAATAAAAAAAAATAGGGCTGGGGGTATAGCTCGGAGGTAGAATGCCCCTGAGTTCAATCCCCAGTACCGCAAAAAAAAAAAGAAAAAGGTTAGTGAAGCCAATCTTAATTATAGTTTTTTTTTTCCAGTCATATGAGAAGTGTTTCTGTTAAGTGACCCTGCCATTGGGATAGTATTGTGATACCTTTGATAATGTCCTATCAATGTGTCTGTTTGGTGATTATTCCTACTACTACAGGAATTTGACCTAGGGCAAAGATTGCTTTCCTGGCCTCTACCTTTTGTATGGGTTAACCCATCCTATATGCCAGTTCCTTAGCTGTCAAGAATCCATTGTAAGGGGCAGGTCCTCCCTAGGACCCCCATAAATGTGAAGACTCTGTCTCCCTGAGGGAAAACCAATATAGAGTCACTAGTTTCTGGAGAGTGACCTGAAAGCACACAGCACAAAGTATGATTAATGATTTTGCATAGTAGTTCACTACTCCCATAAACAAGACCAGCCCAGTCAGGCTGCCTGGGAAAAGTCACTCCTTGTTCTCCCAATTTCCATCCCTAGACCTCCTCTCAAAATGTGTACAGATAATGGGCAGGGGCTGGGCACCCTGGGAGCAAGGGAAGGAGAGGGAAAGAACCTTCACTGGACACTTCCTATGTGCCATGTAGTGTGTGTCAATTTCATCACGGTAATGATGGAAACATCTATAGCTAACACCTACCAGGTGTTTACCTTGGTGCCAGGTACTGTGCAGGTCTGCTGGTGGTCTTGCTCTTCCTATTTAATCATTAGAACAACTGTATAACATAGGTACTATTACCTACATTGTACAAGTAAGGAGATCAAGAAAGAGATGAAGTGACTTGCCCAGGGTCATGTTATAAGTAGATATATAAGGATATGAAGAATGTTCTGATTTTCAAGCCCACAGTTTCAGGCTCTGTGCTGCCTTTCTCTTAGACTTTCACAGCCACATTCCTCTCCCTTGTCTTGGCATGCATGGAGCAAGAATACAGAGTTCTTTCTCTGACAGTTCTCACAGATGTCTATCCTCACTCTATCAAGTGAGTAGTATGGGAACTAGGAGGTTTAGATTCTTATCCCAGTCTCTGTCTAACCTTGGACCTCAGACCTTAAACTTTCTGACCCTCACATTTTCATCTGTAAAGTCCAGGTGCTGACTTCTGCCTACCAGGTACCACAAGGATCAGATGAAGAAACTGCTAGGAAAGGGCTTCTGTGCACTTTGAGAATGATGCTATTGCATCTGGTCCCACTTTTCTGCTTTTCAGAATATCCTCCGTCCTGTCATCTTTCCTGACCCTGACTCCTTTTGGCCTTTATTATGATTTATGACACTTTTGTCACTTAAAAGTCTATGATAATCATGCCTTGAGGCAGGAGGCCACTGAAATTCTTACATAAATAATTCCACCTCCCTGAGCCAACTAGAGGGGGTAGGGTAGGGAGTAGCAGATTTAGCAGCTGCTGAAGCTATAACCAAGAGAAGTCTTGTCAGTCACAGGAATGAATCATTCAAATGGCTGCTTTGCTGAGTCCTTCCCAAAGCTATAAGGTAAATTGGATAGCAGCATTGCTTTCATCACTCAGGAAGCTGAAAATAAAGCTCACCTTCCTACTTTATAATGTAGCAGGCTTATGTATATGAGAGAACCAGGGTCCTGGAGTCAGATTCACCTGAGTTTATCTACTTCATAGCATTGTCACTTACTAACTGAACGACCTTGGTCATGCCTTCTCATCTAACTAGGCCTCAGTCTCCTCTGTAACATGCTCACTCCCTCAAGGGTTGTCTTACAATTCAGATGAGATCTTGGGTTATAAAGGGCCCAGCATGGTGCCAAGGACTTACTAGACTGCCAACAATTCTTACTTCCCTGTGTTTCTAGGCTGTGGGAATGAGCACCTTGGGGAGGTAGATTTGATGAGGGGTGAAACAACCTGGTTTCCAAAGTGCAAAGGCAGAGAACTCAGTAATAGACATTTGAATCACAGCTCCATTTTTAGCTCAATCCAGCCTAAGATTTAAAAATGTGGCTTCTTCTCTATCCCTTCAGCCTTTCTTTGTAAGCAGTAGAGCCTGAGAACTTGACCAGCTTCTCTGAAGGTGCATAGTCCTGCCATCTCAGGCATGTCTTTTTCTCATTAGTGTCAGACATAGTCACCTTGGATACCATCAGCTTCAAGGAGAGCTGCAATAATGTGTGGATGCAAGTGTTTCAATCTAGTCTTCAGTAAGGTTTTCTCATAGCCAAACCGCTGTCAACTCTCTAACTTTTAGAACTTGGGAGGAATTTCATTCATAAGCCCCTCCCATGTCCATAGCATGGCTGCAGGATAAATTTGGGGAGCATAGTGGTAAATATTATCCCCCTCAGTCTAGGCTCTCCCCTCTCTTCCTAAGAAGCACAATACCCACACAGGGCCCTTAGCCACAGGGTAACCTTGGGTGCATGGTCTCGTTATAGCCTCCATGTACCGTGTGTCTTAGATAAGAGTCATGCAGATGACCAGGTATCTAGGAGGCTCATAATAGCAATGTTGTTTCATTTCTTCCTTGCAACATCTCTCTGGAATATGGTTTAGTAGTTAAGAGCATAGAGTTTCAGATTAGAGAGACCAGGGTTTGAATCCCTGACTCTATAACATGACAGTTGTGTGACCTGAGGCAAATTACTGAACTCCTCTGCATGCAGGTTTCCTGATCTGTCAATTGAGATAATAGGATCCATCTCACAGGACTGTAAAGATGAGTGAGAGAATGCATGTAAAGTCCTCAATACATATACACAGTAATTTATTTATTTTTATTAATTGGTGCATTGTAATAATACATTGTTAGGTACAAGCTAATAAAGGTATATATGCACACATTTCTCATTTAACCCCTTCCCCAATTCCCACCCCACTCCCTCACCCTCCAGTAATTAAGACATCTGTTTTAGGGCAGAAAAAATCCTGGTCCAGGGAGGTTAACTAAATTGTCCATAGTAGGTATTATCCTTAGTTTATATGAAGGAAAACAGGCTGGGAGGTGAAGCATCTTGCCCAATGTTATACAACTAACAGGCAGCAGAATCTGAACTCCAACCCAGATCTTCTGACATTTCATCAGAAATCTCTAGAAAACTGGAATAAATGCCCCAAACCCACTTGTAACTGGCCCCTTGATAGTGGAATCAAAGTCCGGCATCCTTTCTACTGAATCCTGCTTTTCTAGAAATAGGCTGCTATGGAAAGATGTGTGCGAGTGTGTGTATACAAATGCATACAAAGAGTGATGGAGCAGAAAAATATTCTGGGGAACCATCAATCCCCAGAGTGCTCCAAGAATGCAGTATTTTGGTTAATGGATTTTCTCAGAGTGTTAACCTCTTGGTTTCAGGTCTTATGGAAAACCATTATGAAAGGCATTGCAGCCATTCACTTTCTGATGCTAGAAGAGGCTGTCGAAGAAGTGTTAATTAAATTCTCCTTAAGTGACAGAGGAGCTTGGCAAGGTGTCCAGTCCTCATCAGAATAATCAGTTGTGATGTTCAAGACTTTCATAACATCCCATACCTCTGTCTGGGTCTCTTACACCCCTTATATCATTTAATCATGGCTATAGTTCTGTGGGTATATGTGTGTGTTAAGTGTGAGGGGCATGACAGGAAGATAATTATCCTTGTCTCACAAGAGAAGAGGCTAGGATTCAGAGAGCATGAATGTCCCATTGGGCTCATATATCTTGTGTGTGCGTATGTGTGTGTGTGTGTGTGCGCGCGCGCGTGCACTGGGAATTGAACTCGGGCATTCTGCCTCCAAGTTACTTTTTTACTTTATTGCTATTTTATTGCTGAGAGCCTTGCTAAGTTGCTGAGGCTGGCTTTGAGCCTGTGACCCTCCTATCTCAGCCTCTGAAGTACTGGGATTACAGGTGTATACCACCATACCTGACTGGGGTCATATATCTTGATAGTAGCAAAGGAAGAACTGAAATGAAATTTCCTGAGACATGGTATAGTAAAGCAGAAAAAAACAAAAAACAGATTTTTTTGAGTCAGAGATACCTGAGTTTAAAACCTGGTTTTGCCACTTACTAATGGTGCTGACTTTGAACAACTTCTTAAGTCTCTCAGCTCCCAAGAATTCTAATCCGTAAAGTAGGGATGATTTAGGGGTTGTGCATATTGCTCAGTAGTAAAAGTGTGTGCTTAGCATGTATGAGGCCCTGGGTTCAATTCCCAGAACCACAAAAAAAGGGGTGTGGATAACTTAAGTGGGGGATATTTTAAGTATTCTAATGTGTAGCAACTGGCATTGTGCCTGTTATGACAGTACCTCAACATATGGAAGCTATTATTATTATCTCCTAGTCCAGTATTCTTCCCAGTTTACCAAAATGCCTGCTACTGTAGATATTTTAAGGAATTAGACTGTCTTGAGCCCATCAAACTTTAGAAGTATCTTTTTGAAATAAATCTATCCTAATTAACTCGAAGGAGTGAGGGATTATTTTGTTCCTTTCTAATAACAGAAGCCTGATATAGCTTCTATTATGTAGGTAAAACTTAATTTTACACCAATACAAGAGTTGCTGCAAAGCAATAAAATAAGTATCATATATGGTTTTGTTGTTAGTAAGTGCCGAGTTCTTTTGGGATCATTTAGGTCAGTCTTTTTAAAATATGCATAGAATTTAAATACAAGCACAGGAGACATTTCATGTAGGATTAAAGGTGTGGAGATAAGACAGTGTAAGATATGCTTAGCTATAACAGAAGTTGCCATTGGTATGGGAGCATACATACATGATGAGGATGAAGAAATAGACTCATAGATGAATCTTCATGTGTGCATGTAAACATGCACATAGTACTTTCATCTACTCAAGTACATTGCTGCCCCTAAAATATTTAGAGTTAGAAATTATCAGAGGCATTGTGTGAAATAGATCTTATTCCAGAAGAAAAAGCACTGGACCAGGATTTAGGAAACCCAGATGTTGCTCTTGGTTCCACCCCTGTTCAACAGCGTAATTTGGATAAGTCATGTAACCTTTGACCTTACCTCCTTATTTATAAAAAATAGAAACAAAAAAAGTTGATGTTGGCACATGCCTATAATCCTAGTACTTGGGAGGCAGAGACAGGCAGATCTCAGGTTCAAGGTCAGCCTCAGCAACTTAGTGGGACCCTGTTGCACAATAAAAAATAAAATAGGGCTGGTGGTGTGGCTCAGAGGTAGAATGTTCCTGCACTCAATCCTTAGCACCAAAAAAAAACAATAACAACAACAATAAAAAAAACAGTTAATGACTTTTGGAAAACCCTTTACAAGCTATTATTAAGAGCCTTGAAGATGTCCTGCTTTCACATATTAATTAATTAATTAATTTCACATATTAACTTATATCCTCAAGTTCTTTCCTAAGGAAAGATCTTAAATGTGGAAAAGGCTGGGCTGGAGATGTGGTAAAGTGGTAGAGCACTTGCCTAGCATGTGAGAGGCCTTAGGTTTTATCCCCAGCACTACAAAAAAGAAAAAGAAATGTGGAAAATGTGATATGGTTAAAGATGCTCATCATAGAGTTTTAATACCTTAATCAAATTAGGAGCTATCTAAATGTCCAACATTTGGGGCTGGATAAATTATGGCCCATTTGCTTGCCTAATTTGAAGTGTTTATTAAGTAACATTGCATTACTGAGTAATAGCATTGGTCATGTAAAAATGAAAACAGCAAGCCATTTATGGAGAAAGTGACCAACTACTCAAAAGGTTCTCTAATCTGACAGTGCATCAGAACCACCTAGAGAGCTTATTAAATGTAGACAGCATTATTGGTGTTATCCAGACCCTTTGGGATCTGGTTTTAGTCCTTCATACGAGCTCTCTTTGTACCAATACTATTTACTGTATTGTGACCTCACTTTGGTGAATTTAAGGACATTTTCATAGTATATTCATTCTGAAATGTCCTTCATAACCTCAGAGTTTGTCCAGAAGGCAGCTCTTCCTACTCTGCTATATAGAGTCCAGCTCTATAGATGGAATCAATTGCTGCTTCTTCACTGTTTCTGTATGCTTTGTAGTTTGTCTCTAACACATATGTATTTATGTATTGTGTTATAGTCTTCTTGTCTTTTTTTTTTTTTTGGTCTCTGCACATAGACTTGGAGCTCATTGATGGCCAAAAATATGTAATAACCAGATTCCCAGTACTTATCAAAAGGTTTGGATTATAATAGGCACTCAATACATGCTGATCAAATTTTCATTTTTTTGCTCTTCCATGTTTTCTATATATTTAATAATGACCATATAGTATGCTTATAATAGAAGGAACATAACAATAATTCATTCATCCATTTATTTTAATGAGGTGACTGACCTACCCCAAATCTCAAATCTGGTAGCACATCAGAACCACCTGGAGAGCTTTTTAAATGCAGAGTCCTGGCTTTTAAAATTCCAGCCTTCAGGGAAAGGACCTGGAATCAGTATTTTTAACAAGCCACCATGTCTGAGGACCTCTAAGGCCCTTTCAGCTTACAGTCTTTCTAGGGTTTTAGCTGCCTGTTTTGTTTCATGGTGCTGGGATGTGAGGCAAGCCTTACCACTGAGCTCCACTGCCAGCCCATTTCTAGTTCATGGTTTGGTCTCCTGTCCCCTGCTGCCCCTCCTGGGAGAGGCATCACATGAGGGCATTGTGGAACAACAGACCAAACAATGGAGAATAACTGTACCAGTTCCTTGCTGAACACCTATTCTGTGCCATGGACTGCTTTTATATAGCATTTTTAAAAATCTGTACAACAATTCTTTAAGGCCAGTTTTATTATCTCCATTTTACGGATAAGAAACAGAGGCAAATAAAAGTCCCAGCTTCCCCCAGGTCAAATAACATAAATATAGTGGTGCTCATATCTCAGTTCTGTTCTGTGGACTTCAAAGTTGGAACTAGACTCTCCCTCCGTGTCCCCCACTCCCCTCCCACAAACAAAGCCATCCCAGCAGGACCAGCCTTTGCTGTGTGCAAACATGCCCTGCCCTCTGTTCAGGCGTGAAGGATTAACATCCTTGGTGGGCAGCGATGCACCAGGCAAGCGGAGGCTCTCACTCACTGAATGTGCTTTGGCGCCCACCCACCTGCTTACAGGATGCAGTGAAGCAGTGGAATTCAATTTGCGGCAGTGACCTAAGAAGGGCTATTTTTAGTAAGAAAGTAGGTCAGGGGCTGCAGCGGTGCTGCCTGAGAAATGAACAGCCTCCCCTGCACCAGGGTGCTTCCTTACTTCTTCTCACGCAGTGTGGAGGTGAGGAAGGCAGATCTGACATCCTCACGTGACTGCCTTTGTAATCAGCATGGTGGAGCCCCTGGGGGATCAGTACACACATACATCCGAGACTGAGGGTCTTATCTGGTTTCCCTAGAGTCTTGACCTCAGTCTTCCTCAAGAAGGTAGAATCCCTTCAGAAAACATCTTTACCGTAATAGGAGACTCAGTTGTTGTATACCTGCATGCAAGCTACTATTAAGGGCTTGAAATACATTATCTCATTTAATCCTTGCAATACCTCTATGAGGTAGTTATTATCATCCCAGTATTGCTGATATAGAGTTGCAGAAAAAAATAGGATATTACTCAAGATCACAGGGTTCTTATATGGTGGAGGCAGATTTTTAATCCAGTGTGAGACTCCAGTGCCAATGATCAGATGACCAGTCTGTCAAACCACTCTGGAGGTGAGTTTTTTTAATTGCCCCTTTGCCTCTGCCCCGTTTTGTTCAATATTTCAGAGAAAGGAATACAAATATGGCTTTCTCCATGTAAACTTATCTAAGTCAGGATAGGAAAGGGTGCCAGGACACAGACCTTTTCCCCAGAGAAGAGACAATACATCCCTATGTCCTGCTGCTTGATCACAGCAGCTGGTAGTTGTCAAAACCAAACCAACCACCTGATTTCCCTGGGCCTGGAGTGCTCTTCCCTGCCTTGCTTGCTCTGCCACATATTAACTGCAGATCTGTGACAAATTGCAGGGCACTCATTGGCCATGCATAGGCAGATACAAACTTGTTAACAAAATGCAGTAATTGACATATCGTGATTCATTATGCACAGCATGGAGACTCTCGTAGAAGCCCACTTTGTGGCCAAGCGCTGCTGGCACCACCGACCTTGAGAATTTGTTACTGGCTCCATTCTGGCTCTCTAGCTGAGAGCACTGTCCTTCAGGGGCCAGAAGCAGCTGGGGCTTCTGTATTATCTGTTCCATTCCTCCAGGCAAGGAATGAGGATATTTCCCCAGTCCCCAACTGGATAACCTTGAAGGGAGAATATTTATTTATTCACTCAGCAAACACTTTTGAAAATATTCCAGGCATGCAATTAACAAGACAGTTCCTGCCTTCACAGAACTTATAGTCCTTCTCTGCACCTTAGTTTACTTGTTATCAAATGAGTAGGAAACAGAATGCGATTGGCCAATTTCTTCTAGCGCTAAGGTTTCAGAACATATGGTTCTGGATTATTTATTATTGAGGCATAGTGTCAAAGTTAGTTATTTGTATCTAGTGCCAAAGATAAAAAAAATGAAAATCTCAAATTTCAGAATATGGATGGGAACCATGGACACAATCTAATTTAATTTCTTCACTTACACATGTGAAAAATGAGGCTAAAACAAGAGTGTGCCTTGCCCAGTTTATCAGCAACAGGGCCAGGATGGAGACTCAAGTCAGCCAAGCCCACTGTCACCTCAGTTCTGCGGAGGCTGCTCCTAATTCACCACAGCTAGGGAGGCCCTCCTTGGAATCCTTGCTGCACTGGCTTCTCTCTCAGGGAGCTCCTGGAGTCCCCCCATCTCCATCTCTAATCATGCTTCTGGGCTCCCATAGAGCCTGAGAGAAGAGGCTCTGATAGCTGAGCCCCAGAAGGCAAATAAGATGAAAATTCATTATGCCAAGACTGCCAAAAAGATGGGCATGAAGAAGTTAAAGCAAAGCATTTAGAGTAGCTGATGGAGTTCTCAAACAAATAAGCAGATAGAGATGCATACCACAGTGAAACTGCAAAAGAAGGAGCCTTGGTGGAGGTGGCTGGTGAGAAGTGGCCAATGGAGGTGACTGTGAGCCCAGCAATCTCACAGAGGACTTGCTTCCACCGAGCTCCCTCAGACCCATTCATACCTCTGACCCTTGCCTGTCTCCTGCATGCAGCAAGTGAAAGGAATCTGGAACTGGGAAGACAGAGAAGTTCTCTGACATCCTTACCAGGCACGGGGATTGAGTTCATTGCAGAGACATTGGCAGCAGGAGGCCCAATGCTTTTTCAGTGACCAGGACATCTCCACTCTGGGTGCAGGAAATTGCTATGTGGATAGCAAAGTTTTCACAAATGCTAAAGTGCTTGTTTATCTTTTGCTTGTTCCTTCTTTCCATCATAGTCTGGGAACCAGCACCTTGAAATACTGTCCTTTATTAATTAATACACTTTTCTACTCTATAGTGAACACTTGGGAAGGAAGTGATCAGAGGTAGGAGAAGGTGAGAATACCGTATTGATTGTGAAAATCTATATCCAGTTAATGTACCCACATATAATTTTAGTCTCCTAAATGGATTTATTGTTTCCATGTTTTTTTGTAAACAATAATTTTCTGGTAGATATAAAACATTAAAGAACTATCTGATCCTATGAACATAAAGTGTGCCTGCCATATATGTACTTACATTATATGTAACGTATAAAAATAAAATCATTCTAATTTTTGAACAATGATTTCAAGTCACCTGACTGTGAGCTGAATGCCTGAGTCTAACGCATTGATTTCTTCTTATATGTCCTTGAGGAGCCACTTCCCCTGTGTGCCACTAGGGACTGGATCAGTGGTTTTAGTCACATGGCCTATGAATCAATTCTAGCAAATCATTTGGGAGAATTACAATTGGGAATTAGGTACTTAGAAGTTTTCAGTTCTAATAATCTTCTGGTGATTCCAGGTGATGAAGCCAGGTCTTGAGTAGTTGTCTTCCAAGAACATTCTGATGCTTTAGGATCCTCTGCTTTCTCTCTCTTGCTCAGTTTCCTGGGTTTTCCTTGTCCTTGGTTCTCCTAGAGAGCTTCTCCCACTAGACTGTGAATTTCTCAGAAGCAGGAGCTACATCTTACCCATCCCTGTATCACCAGCCTCCAGTGTGGTGTCCAGTACACTGAGCATGCTCAGTTAGCAGAGGTGATGGCGAGAAGGAGAGACAAATGGGCTTTCATGGCTTCACTACCACTTAAACACATCCCAGTTGTTTCCATAATTGTCCTGAAGGCTCAGTCATTATAAATTTCTTCTGATACAGTAAATGGAAAGAGCATACATGTTGGAACCTAACAAAACAGGATTTGAATCTCAGCACCACCTCTTACTATATAGGGATTTATCCCAAGTCACTTAATCTCTTTAAGCTGCAGTTTCTTTGATTGTGAAATAAAGATAATAGCAACCATTGCTCAAGATTGTTATTGGTATTGACTTACTATATTAGACTGTGAAAGTGAAAGTAGAAGCTCAGATATTTTGGTTTCTTCTTTTATATGCTCAGTGATGAGTGACAGAAAAGTGAAGGAAAAGCTGGGTATTGTGGCACACACCTGTAATCCTAGTATTTAGGAGGCTGAGATATCACTGCTTTGACTGGTTTGAGCCAAACCTCAGCAGTTTAGCAAGGCCCTCAAAAAATGAGTGAGGTCCTGTTTAAAAATAAAAAATAAAATAGGGCTGGGATTGTAGCTCAGAGGTGGAATGTCCTTGAGTTCAATTCCTAGCACCAAGGAAAAAAAAAAAGAAGAGAAAAGGAAAGGAAAGAAAAAGGAGGGAAGGAGGCTAAGAAGAATGGATTAGCCCCAAGCCAAGACACAGAGAATGACAATATGATCTACTCTGGACTCCTGGCTTCCTGGAATACTCAGGCTCTGACTGAGGCCCAAGCACCTTGGTAGATCCTTACTTGCTCAACTTTGGGCATGTCAGAATCCAAGCAGAAACCTGACTTTAAGTGTGCTGTGCTCAGTCTCTTCCTGTGTACTACAGGGGAGGCAGAAAGAGAGTTAGCAAAAGAAATTCAAGGAACTATTGTAGGTTTGGGTTCCCCACTCAGGCCTGAGGTCTGGGCTTGCCGTGAGAAATGCAGGTTCATTATGAAGTGTTTATTCCCAGGGTTAGAGATCTTTGCAATGGTTTTGTAACAACTCCCCTCTCCACACACTGTGTTGGAACTGCCGCAGCATGTTGCTTTTCATAAGATTCTTTTTTTCAAACCAAGCCCAGCTGTTTCAGACCCAGAAGGGCAGCCACATTAGTTTTCTTCTGAGCAAATGGCAGGAGGTTAACCCTCCCTTCAGTGCCTCCAGCATCACAGTAATAATAACAGCCACCCTAAGTGCCAACTATGCCTGAATCCTTATGATGTCACTGTAAGTATTATTAGCCCATTTTATAGGGCAGTGGTTTGTGATTAAGACTGTAGAATTTACCGTTCATCCACAATTCAAATCCTGGCCTCACTATGTTAGCAAATCATCTCTAAGTCTCTGTTTCTTTATTAAAAAATAGGGTTAGTAATATATAGCTCATAATAGTGAGGTTTAAGCAAATAACACTAGTGTGGTACTTGCCATAGTGCCTAATGCATGGCAAATAAATCCTCAATAAATATAACTGTGGTGATGGTGGCTTTCTATTACTATAACAAAATGCCTGAGATAACCAACTTAAAAGAAAGAAAGGTTTATTTTAGCTCACAGTTTTAGAGGTTTCAGTCCATGGATGTTTGGCTGGGTAGCTTTTGGGCCCATTGGTGAGGCAGCACATCATGTGGGAGTTTGTGGTGGAGCAGAGCTGCTCACCTCATGGCATCTAGAAAGCAAAGGGAGAGAGCAGAAGGGCTTGGGATCTCAATATCCCCTTCAAGAGCATGCCCTCAGCGACCTAAATTCCTTCTACTAGGCCTCACCTTTTAAGTTTCCACCACCTTCCCATAGTACCACTGCTGGTAACAATGCCTTTAACAAGGCCTTTGGGGGACATTCCAGATTCAAACGATAGCAATGGGAGTGTCATGACCTACAGAAGATAGAACACTACAGGAGATAGGAGAGAGATGAAGAGAGGTGGCCAAAAAAAATGTTTCTATTGACCTAAGGCGGACTCCATAGAACCTGAGGAATGGTATTAGAAACTCAGAAAAGAGCTATATTTTATGTGTTCATTCAGCAGATTTTTACTGACTACCTACTACCTATGTGTCAGACCTTGTGCTAAAGGCTGAAGATACTGTGATGATAAAACAGACATGATTTCTGCCCTCAAGGATCCCTTGTCCTCAACAATCTTATGGGGAAAATCAGATATTGTTAAAATAGTCACACCAGTCATGTAAAATTACAAACTAAGATAAATGCTATGAAAGAAGACAAGGTGCCATGAGAGTATATATAATAGGGGTCCTGGCCTACTTCAGGCGGTCGAGGATAGCTTTGCTGAGGAAGAGACATCTGAGCTGAGACTGAAGGATCGCTTGGAGTTAATAAGGAGAGGGAAAAGCTTTCTAGGCACATGAACCAATATGGTATACATGAGGGGCAGTTTAGTACTGTCAGAGAACTGAGGTGGTCAGTGTGACTTGAGTGCAGAAGAGGAGCCAGAGAGGGGGGCCAGGGCTTCCTTATCAGCCTTGTTAAGGACTTCTTCCTCTTCATTCTAAGCTCACTGGGACCATCAGAGGATTTGAAGCAGAGGTGGGTATATGTGTGCAACACATGTGGAAAGCACTGTGCACAATTTAGTGTTTTCAAGAGATCTCTCCAACAGTGGCCTTGAAAATGGATAGAAAGCTTTTGCATTAATCCCAGTAAGAAGCAAGGCTGGATAAGGCTGGAGTAGGGACAGCAGAAGTGGGAAGGAAAATGTGATTTGGAAACATAAAGTTCAGGTGACTTGATGATGGGTTGGATGTAATTGTGAGGAAATAGAAAGTATGAAGACAACCCCTGGGTTTCTAGGTGTGTTAGATTATGGCCTTTCTGTTTTCTATGTTAAAATAAAAAATTTAAAAATATGGAAGACTACTATGTTTGAGTTGAGATCTTGAGCAGAATTTGAATGTGCTGCACTGGAGTTGCCTTTTAGCTACCGAGGTATAGATGTTCCATGCCCAAGGCCACCAAGGTAGGACACAATGGCCTGGGAATGCGTGTGGGTAGTCTGACCCAGAGACAGCCTTTCTGGGGGTCAGGCTTGTCTAATCCAGTTGGTTTGAGGGGCTTACAGTTTGCTTCCCACCCTTGTGGTTCTGTTTCCTTACTAGAATATACTGAAAAGGGATGCCATGAAGAATTTAGCCTAAGGAGGTGTGTGTACAGTCTGGGGGAAGAGAGGGAGTGCCACCTTAAAGAAACAGTTCAGATATTGATCCATGTCGAGATGTTTTATCCAGATTTGTGCATGAGATATTTGTGTTTGATATGTGTACTTTATTAAATGTTTAATTAAAATACATGCATGCTATTAACATACATCCACTATGCAGGAGGCACGATGTTGAGTCAGAAAGGACCCCTGGTTCTTTGGGAAATGACACCCCCAGAACCCATCTGGCATTGCTGTTCTTATGATCTTAGAGAATCCAAGCAGGATGCCGCCCTTTCTCTGAATGCTAAATCTGCAGGATGCTGAGCTGACTTTTATCAGGGGACGTGTCCTTGAGTACAGAGGCCTGGTTTGTCAGGGGCTCCTGCTACAGCTGTGACTCCTCAGTCTGTCCCCCAGGGCCTCTCTTTTCTAGAGTCTCCCTTGACACTAACTACATCAATGCCAGTTCTCTACTTTGAACAGGGCTCAGCTGGGCAGTTTAAGCCCCCTTCCCCCATGCCATATGTTCTGTTTTGTTGTCTGAAAGCATCTCTTTGTGTCCAGGTGAGCAGGTGAGGGTGAGAGAAGTGTCAGAGCCGGCTCTGCATCCTCCTGCAGAATGGCCGAAGAGAGTTAGACTGGCAGGTGAGGAGGAATGACTCATTTCACCCTGGCACCATGGGATAGGACCCATGTGGAAGAGATTTGTGCTCTAAGAACATTTGCCTTGTGAGAATCTTAACATGAACCACATGAATTTGGAACAGTGATTGCCATCAGGAGACTCTGTAGCAGGGCAGACTTTTAAAAGTCCTTTAAAAGGACTTTTAAAGAAAGGGGAGAAAATATTTATGCCAGTTTAGGCACTCAGGGGAAGCTGATATTCCCTGTGTCTGTGGAACAAAGAACTTACAACTGGAGCAGATGGTGACCTCTTTTAGGGGAGGTGTTCCTGCAGAGGCTGGAGGACCATGCATGAGGTGGGACAGAGGTACTCTGCACAGAGTGGAATGGTAGACTGATTCTTGGCTCTGCTTTTCATCTGGAAAAGTAAATCTTCCTTAAGCAGATCTGCCAAGAACCAGTCTGTCCTTGAAGTCAGAAGGACCTAGGCTAAACCCCAGCCCTGCCTCTTCCAGCTATGTCACTTTAGCATGTTGCTCTCTGAGCTATCGTCTCCCAGTCTGTAAAACCACCTTGCGAGATTTTGTGTGTAGAAGAATCAAATAGGTTAAGATTCTCAGGCAGCACCCCAGCCTATGAGGAGAGGAGAAGCTTGTGCTGCCACTGATCTGCTGGCAGCTCTGTGAGGTGTTCATCCTTGGGTTGGCTTGCTCTGCACAGGGAGCACATTTGTGGCTCCCCAGAGCACAAGTGCAAGGCATGTGTCAACTCACTGGCAGCCTGGGATGGGCTGGGACAAGCTGTCCTGTTTCTGCCTAAGGACTGACACACCCTCTCAGCAGACAGCCCACCCGGCTTAAGTTTCCCTGAAGAACGCAATCTTCATTGCAGAGAAATCCTTTTGGGTACCGAGAATGGTGTGTCCCTTGCAATCTGACCCTGGTAGAATTCTGGCAATGTCCCTTTTTCATGTCAGCTCTTTCCTAAAGCTGGTTTTATGAGGCATTATTTTTCTCGTGTATTGGATAAAATCCTGAAGCACATTTCTGTGTCTTAGGAGGTTCACAGTGTTTCTGTTTTCCAGGGGAGCATTAGCAAGATGGAGACAAGTCTTTTGTTGGGCCTGGCACAGCCACTGTAAACTAGAGGCCACTTGCTGCCTGCAAAATCCTTGACACTCCAAGCAAGGCTCTGACTTCATATGTCACCATCTAGCACATCATGCCAACATGAAGACACTTGTCCCTATTCAGGGTAACCAACATAGTTGTCACAGTTCCCATCTGCACACCCAGTACAGATCCATGTTTACCAGTTTTTTTCTTCACTCAATATTCCTACAGGCTCTGTAATAACAGGGCTCTCAACCCTTTTATTCAGAGTAAGTGGAAATGATTGAGTAAGGTACAGCAGTTTGTCCCAGGTCATGCAGCTAATTATCAGCAGAGCTGTTTTTCAAATCCTGGTCTCCTAAGAGGCAGCCTGACAAAGTGAAAACACCATCTAGCATTTGCATCTGACCTTTGGCATTCATAAGCTGTGTGACCTTGTGTAAGCTAGTTATTAATACTACATGTGGTAGCTGGGCATGGTGGTGCATGCTTATAATCCCAGAACTTGGGAAGCTGAGACAGGAGGATTGCAGGTTCAAAGTCAGCCTCAGCGACACAGAGAGATTGCCAGCAACCTAACAGACCCTGTTTCAAAACAAAAAATAAAATAGGGCTGAGGGTATGGCTTGGAGGTGAATGTCCCTGGATTCAATCCCAGTACCATACACACACACACACACACACACACACACACACAATTACACATGGCTATTAATACTAATAACAGTAAAACTGATAAAGCACCTGGAATAGCATTAGTGGTCTATACAGTATCTCATTGCCTTCTCATACTAGATCTGTGAGAGTTTTATTATTAGTTTTACAGAGAAGCATCCTGAAATTCAGAGTGCTAAGTCACTTTCCCTAAGTCCCAGATTCTCTGTAAAATGAGGATATCAGTATCTCCCTGGGAAGGTGCTTATAAGGACTAAATGAGGTAATATGTGTAAACTGCCCAGCACAGAGCCTGGCATGAAAGAGGGTCAGTCAATGCCTGCTTCCTTTCTGTAGTCCTTTCTGACTCCTGATCTCATGGTCTTTCCACTGTATCCCTCTGAGTACATTTAGAGGCTGAGGTCATGCTTTAGTCCTCCCCAGAGCTTTCTCCGTCACACTCACCTCCATCCCCAGAAGCCACTTCAAGTCTCTCATCCGACCTGCCTGTCAGAGGCCGCCTGTTTAGTCGTATGCCAGTTCAGGAAACCTCATCCTCCCTGGCTTGCTTTATTGCAGCCCTGACATTTGCCCTAGGGCTGTGTTCTAGAACGCTAAAGCCTACCATGGCCTCTCCAGCCACAGGGTTTTTCCCTTTCCTGACTTCTCTAAGGCAAATACAGGTTCTTCCCTTATTTTTGCATTTTGCCTTAACTCTTTCATGTTACTACACTGTGGTTTCATGAGAGGCCACATGTGGAAGTGACCTGGAACCCGGGTCTGGCTTCTGGTATCAGGTTCCCAAGCTTACTATGACTTAATGTTTAAGAAGAGTGTGCAATAATAAAGCATTGGAAAAAAACAACCCCATTTTGGGCATTCTCAGAAATTCATTTGGCTTTCAATAAATACTTATTGGCACTCTCAGCCAGACTGTAAGTTAGATACAGGATATGGCTATGAATGGGACAGACAGGTATATTTTGCATGAAACTCTTATGGAGCTCACATTCTAGTGAGAGGTAGATAACAAAAACATAAACAAGTAAGTCAGTAAGACAATTAGAGATTTTCATTGCTATAAAACAAATAGAACTTTGGGACAGAGTAACTAGGAATTGTTTTGTGTACTTCAGGTAGGATGGCCAGGGAAGGATTTCTTGCAGAGGTGATATTTTGAGTTGAGATCTTATCTTAGTCTCTTTTATGCTACTATAACAGATTGCCAGAGACTGGGTTTTTAAAATAATGAACAGAAAATTATTTTTTCACAGTTCTGAAGGTTAAGTTCACAACTGAGAGGCTGGCATCTGGCAAGGGTCTTCTTGCTATGTCATCCCATGGCTGAAGGGCCAAGCAAGGGTGAGAGAGAGCAAGAGGCTGAATTGGCATCCTCAAACCCTTTTATAATTGCCCTCAGTCCATTCATGAGGGTGGAGCCCCATGACCTAAACACCTCTCATTAGGCCTCGCTTCCCAACACTGTTGCATTGAGGATTAAGTTTCTAACACATGTCTTTGGGGGTACACTTTCAGATCATAGCAGATCTCAAATTAAAAGCTGAGGCAAGAGCATTCTAGGTAGAAGGAGCAATGAGAACAGAAACCTAGAAGTGAAAAGGGCTTGGCCATTAATGAATAAAATGGAGATCACATGGCAGTAATACTGTGTGTCAGAGGGAAGATGGTGATAAAGTCAGAGATAAACAGGAGCTAGGTGTGTTGAGCCCTGGAGGTTCCTGCAGAGTTTGTTTTGTTTTCCCCTAGAACCAGTGGAAAGTAACTAAAGGGTTGTAAACAAGGAATTGATGTGATCTTTAAAAAAAACTGAAAATGGATTATAAAAGATAAAAAGGTAAGCTGAGATGCCAGTTAGATGGCTGTTGTAACTGTTCAGGAAAGTTGATAATGGCCTGGACTGTGTATGGCAGTGGAGACAAAGTGGGCAAATTTGTGATTATATTGAAGTTAGGACAACAGGGCTAGATAAAGGATTAGATTTAGTAATCCATTCTGTGGAATCTAGTCAGTACCCAATTAGTATAGATCAAAGTGACACCTAGCTTCACTTCCTAAACTGGAGTGGGGGTGAGAGGGGCAGGAGGGGACTCCTGGCAGTGGGTGGACTTGAGAGGTGACAGATGTGCCTGCCAGGATGTGCCTCTATGAGTTTGAAAGACCATAGAGAGAGGCTAATTCTTGCTTCTCTGAAAGACAGCTTGGAGAAGTGAAAAGAGGAGAGATTTTCAAAGAATTTATTCCTTCCATAGTTCTTTAACAAGTGCCTCACCTGTATCCAGTGTTCTGCTGGCCTGAATCCCTCCTATCCCTATCCCTTGGAGGAAGTAGACATGTAGCTAGATTAATCTAATGGCAAGGGGGAGTATAAGGGAAGGTGGAAACTTGAAGGAGAGGACTAACTTCATAGAAGAAGTTAGGAAACTTCACAGAGAAATTGGCCTCAGAAGGAGATTAGGTGGAAGAGCATTTCAGAACAGGGGGATAGCATTTGCAAAGGCCCAAAACCCTGAAAGAGTGCATTCAAGAAATAAAAAAAATGCCTCAGGGTAGCTGAGCTATAGAGTAGGTCTTGGGGATGTATTAATTAGCTTTCTATTACTGTGACAAAATACCTGAGATAATAAACTTACAATATTTTGGCTCATAGTTTCAGAGGTTTCAGTCCATGACTTATTGGCCCTGTTGCTTTAGGACTGTGGCAAAGCAGTACATCATGTCAGGGAAGTATAAAAGAGAGAAAAGGGGTGGAGGTCCCACTCTCCCCCTTCAAAAGTACAACCCCAATGACCTAACTTCCTCCCCTAGGTCTCATCTCTTAAAGGTTCTACCACCTCTTAGTAGTACCATATTCTGAGGACCAAGCCTTTGACTCACTGGTCTTGGGACATTTTTAGGATACAAATTGTAGCAGAGGAGATACAGGCTGATGTATAAGATTGATTGTATTGTGAAGGACTTTGTGTGGCATTTCCGTTAGGTATCCAGGAACCTATAGAGGTGTTAAAGTCAGGGACTAGTTGGTGGAAAGCAAACAGTTGCCCATAGAACACTAACCAATCAAGTCCCCTTCTACTGAGTCTGGGTGTACCCTCAGAAACATTGTCAACATAGCTCATCAGGTAGTCATTTCCAATCAGAAGTGGAATTGGCAGAGGATGAGGCCTATTTGGCATTCCCAGAAGAATATGATTCTGTGGATGTGTTTAAGGAGAGAAGGGTTCTAGGACTAAACTCTTCCTAGGATTGCCTCATTAACTACAACTGTAATGGTCTACATTGTGTAAGACACAGTAGAGAATAGTGAGAAAAATCCTGTTATTCCCTGCTAGTAAAGGGAGAGTGGTCACTGAGCCAAAGGGAAAAGTAACAATTCAGTCTGTAGGAACCGATTTCCGAGTGTGGTTATGGTTGTATGAATTTAAAGAGACCAATATAGCTGGATGCAGTGGCTCATACCTATAATCCCAGTACTTGGGAGACTGAGATTGGAGGTTCAAGGCCAGGCTCAGCAACTTAGCAAGACTATTTCAAAATAAAAAGGGATGTGGGTTTAACTGAAAGGTAGAATGTTCCTGGGTTCATTTCCCAGTATCAAATAAATAAATAAAGGGGCTAATACTGAGGCAGAAAGTACAAGATTTTCAAGGAAGCCCCATTCAATAGCCCTTCAATAAATTCCCTTGCGCCATAGAGGAGTGTTGTGCTCCAGTAGGTGCAAGGTCTTCTTGTCCAACAGATATCATTCTTTTTCCTTGGCAAATTCTTTTGAAGAGGCAGGGAAGCTCTGTTAGCAAAGGTCAAATGTCCTGGGCCCAGGGGTCAGGAAGTAACCATTAGTCTGGGAACTCAGTGAGGGCTGCGATTGTTATTGCCAGCTCTGTACTTCCTAGCACCTAACACAGGACTGGGTACATGATATGTGGTCAGTAGTTGGTTGCATAAACAAATAAGGAAAAGAAATGTAATCAACTATCAACCAACCAGTCAACCACCCAACCTGGGTTCCGATCCCAGTTTATTAGTTGTCTCAGCTGTACAACAACCTGGTTGGTCTTTAAGGCCCGCCATACTTTGTGGTACTAGGATCCTAGGATGGTGAATAGAATAGTTCAGAGCAAACCATGTTATCGCTTGTTTCTGATATGCCTCAAATTTAATCAGGATAAAATATCAAAATGAAGCTGTACTTTACATCTCAGATATGCCTTCTAAAAACAGAACCTGCGTCTGTCTCAGAGTTGTGAAGAAAATGTATTAGGTTATATTAAACAGCAAGATTGTCCTTTTTAGTAGGAAAAAAATGAATTAAATCTTGTCTTCCTGACTGGGGATTTTAATTGGGATTTGAGTCAATTTGATCTAAATTTGAGCAGCCATCCAGAGAACATTTATTGACATCTGTTATGAGTGGGGCTTTGTGCTAGGAATGAAGGAGATAGGAAGATGAACAAGATACAGATCCTTCTAGGCAGGAACTGCCAGTCGAATCTAGGAGATAAAACATAGACACATTTGTTTGTGACCCAGGTGGACAGAGAAGAAGTTGAGGCAGATCCAGGGCTGAGGGTGATCTGAGGAGAGCTCCTCCAACTACATCGTGACAGGCAGGAAGTCTGCCTCTCACCACAACCCAGTGGAGTCAGAATTCATACTGAGCCATTGTGGCCACAAGTTGAGCGCCTCACCCTGAGATAGTATTGACAGCAAGAATCATCTGAGGCCTGCGTGAGCAATGAACACACGGCACTGCCACACTCAGCCGCACCTTTTTATGGCTTGTAGCCTTGGCATTGATTTCAAGAGAAGTTGTTCACTGCAGCAGGAATTTGTATTCCTTTTGCAAGACTGGAAACTATTTGTTCAACATGTGACCCTTTCTGCCACGGCTGCCACTGAAATTTGGGACCTGATTCAAAGAGGATCATCCTCTCTCAGACATTTTTCCAACAGTTACTTGCTAGCTTTTCTCTCTGCAGGAGTCTGTCACTTCCATACACAGGCCTTGCCCTCAAGGGGCTGACAGCAGGCTGTGTGAACCAGGCCCTGGGGGATGTGGGGCTGCAACTGGGAGGAATACTGAAGGTGTCAGGAGAAAGAGCTTGTTTGTAGGTTAGGCACACAAAGGGAAAACCTAATTTGAACTTTGAAATATGTAGGGATAGCCTAGCATGATGGCACATACCTGTAATCCCAGTACTCGAGAGGCTGAGACAGGAGTATCACAGGTTCAAGGCCAGCCTCAACAACTTAGAGAGACCTTCAGCAACTTAGAAAGACCCTGTTTCAAATTTTTAAAAAGAGGGCTGGGAGCCGGGCGTGGTGGCGCACGCTTGTAATCCCAGCATTCGGGAGGCTGAGACCGGAGGATCCGGGTTCGCGGCCAGCCTCAGCTACCTAGTGAGGCACTCCGAAACTTAGTGAGACTCGGTTTCAAAATAAAGAATAAAAAATAGGGCTGGGGGTATAGCTCGGAGGTAGAATGCCCCTGAGTTCAATCCCCAGTACC
>PVLC010027692.1:0-21628 GCA_004027655.1 Graphiurus murinus
ACTCAGGGGCATTCTACCTCCGAGCTACGCCCCCAGCCCTATTTTTTATTCTTTATTTTGAAACCGAGTCTCACTAAGTTGCGGAGTGCCTCACTAGGTAGCTGAGGCTGGCCGCGAACCCGGATCCTCCGGTCTCAGCCTCCCGAATGCTGGGATTACAAGCGTGCGCCACCACGCCCGGCTTTTTATTCTTTATTTTGAAACAGGGTCTTACTAAGTTGCGGAGTGCCTCACTAAGTAGCTGAGGCTGGCTGAAAACCCAGATCCTCCTGTCTCAGCCTCCCAAGTACTGGGATTACAACCATATGCCACCACATTTGGCTCCTACACCTTTGTTTTTTTTTTTTTTTTTTTTGCAGAGTGCCTCACTAGGTAGCTGAGGCTGGCCGGGAACCCGGATCCTCTGGTCTCAGCCTCCCAAATGCTGGGAGTACAATTGTGGGTTTTTTGTTTTGTTTTTATTGCAGTACTGGGGATTGAATCCAGGGGCATTCTACCTCCAAGATACATCTCCAGCCCTATTTTTTATTCTTCATTTTGAAACAGGGCCTCACTAAGTAGCTGAGGCTGGCTGTGAACCTGCAATTCTCCTGTCTCAGCCTGTGCTCTGTGTTTTACAGGGAGCAATGGGTGGTGGGTGCCACTTATCTGCTCAGTTTCAAGGGGACCACTCTGCCCAGGCTGTCCTCTATGAGCCCCAATACAAGGCTGCTCCCTAGAGCTGGGGAACCCCTCTCCTAGCACTCCTGTGACCCATAGTGAAGACCACTGCTCTGAGATCTCAGCCACCTTGAGTCCCCGTTTTCTCTGCCCCCACCCTCCACTTTTTTGTGCCTATTTCCTTCATTGCTGTGCTCCCCGAGCTGACGTTGTGGATTTCTTTCTTTCTTTCTTTTTTTTTTTTTTTTTTTTTTTTTTTTGCAGTACTGGGGATTAAACCCAGGAGCATTCTTCCTTCAAGGTACACCCTAGCACTATTTTATTCTTTATTTTGAAACAAGGCCTCTCTAAGTTGTGGAGGGCCTAAGTGGCTGAGGCTGGCCGAGAACCTGTGATCCTCCTGTCCCAGCCTCCCAAGACGTTTGTGGATTTCTTTCCTGGTTTGTGGTGTCTGCATGAGGCTATGAGCATAGTGATGGCAGGGCTTGGTGTTTTGTATTCTGCCCTGTGTCCATCAGCTTGTATCATACCCAGTTTATGCCAGACACTTAATAAATATTTGATGGATGAATAAGAAAAAATGATCATATTTTACCCAGTCTTAGAATCAATTGGAGGATACTTTGCTTGCAGGATATCCAAATCTGAAAACCCTGTCTCTTAGAGTTGATGAGCTGTAGTGTCTCTTAGTATTCTTTTTTTTTTTTTTTTTTTTTTTTTTTGTGGTACTAGGGATTGAACCCAGGGGCATTCTACCTCTGAACTACACCCCTAGACCTATTTTTTTTAATTTTTTATTGGTGCATTGTAATACATCTTTGTGAGGTAAAGGCATACATGCACACATTTCTCATTTAACCCTTCCCCAGTTCCTGCCACTCCCTCACCCAGACCAAACCAAATTCCCCCCCCCCCTTACTGGGGATTGAACTTTGAACTCAGGGGCATTCTACCTTCCAGCTACACTGCCAGCCCTATTTTTTATTCTTTATTTTGAAACCGAGTCTCACTAAGTTTCGGTGTGCCTCACTAGGTAGCTGAGGCTGGCCGCGAACCCAGATCCTCCGGTTCAGCCTCCCAAATGCTGGAATTACAAGGGTGAGCCACCACACCCGGCTCCTATTTTTTATTTTATTAAAAAAATTTTTTTTTTGCAGCACTGGGGATTGAACTCAGGGGCATTCTACCTCCGAGGTATACCCCCAGCCCTATTTTTTTTTTTTTTTTTTTTTTGCGGTACTGGGGATTGAACTCGGGGGCATTCTACCTGCGAGCTACACCCCCAGCCCTATTTTTTATTCTTTATTTTGAAACCAAGTCTCACTAAGTTGCAGAGTGCCTCACTAGATAGCTGAGGCTGGCTGCAAACTCGGATCCTCCGGTCTCAGCTTCCCGAATGCTGGGATTACAAGCGTGTGCCACCACGCCCAGCTCTATTTTTTATTTTTAGTTTGAAGCTAGGTTGATGAGAGTTTTACTACTTGCTGAGGCTGTCCTTGAACCTGAGATCCTCCTATCTCAGCCTCCCAAGTACTGGGATTACAAGCGTGCGCCACCATGCCTAGCTGAGACAGTCTTACCTCAGTCTGTCTGCTGAGTGAAGGATCAAGCAGTCGCCTTTTCTTCCAGGATCTACCCGTGGATTCCGGTCTTGCCAGACATGGTGGCCTCCTCGTGTAATCCCAGTCTCCCACCTGCCCGGAAGACTTCCTAGGAATTTGTTGAGCAGATTTCTTTGATGCCTGGGATCTAATATTTGCCAAGAGTTAACCTGAGCAAATTTCTACATGTTGAACTTGAAAACAGAATTCTCAGGGCCAGCAGGCATTGCTAATTGCATTTTTCTCTACCAGACTGGCAAGAAAATAGGCTACCTTGCCACCCAACGAGTGCCTGGTTGGCCTGCGGGGTGGGATAACTTGTGCCTCTTGCCTGTGAGAGGGTCTGGGGAGCACCAAGCAAGACTCTTCTCCAGCCTAGGGGGCCAGTGGCTTTGGCTTGACCTCTCAGTGCTTCTTCTACTTTTTAAATTATTAAATAAAGAATGCTTTAATTTTGGTGCAGGCTGTTTCAACTCTTGAGTGTGTTCTTTCTTTCTTTTTCTTTTTTTGTTTTTAAATGGTACTGGGAATTGAACCCAGAGGCATTCTACCTTCGAGCTACACACCCAGTCTGATTTTATTTCTTATTTGGAAACAGGGTCTCGCTAGGTTGAAGAGTCTTACTCCCTGCTGGGGCTGTCCTCGAACCTACAATCCTCCTGTCTCTGCCTCCCAAGTACAGGGATTACAGATGTGCACCACCACATCCAGCCTCTTGTGAGTTTTCCTATTTCATGTTTTTTGTTTTGTTTTGTTTTGTTTTTTGCGGTACTAGGGATTGAACTCAGGGGCATTCTACCTCTGAGCTACACCCCTAGCCCTATTTTTTATTCTTTATTTCGAAACCGGGTCTCACTAAGTTGCGGAGTGCCTCACTAGGTAGCTGAGGCTGGCCGCGAACCCGGATCCTCCGGTCTCAGCCTCCCGAATGCTGGGATTACAAGCGTGCGCCACCATGCCCGGCGTCTATTTCATGTTTTTAATTGGTGCATTATAATTATACCTGATAGTGGAATTTGTTGTTACATATCTGCATATGCACAAGACATAATTCCATCAATTTCATCCCACCTCCCTCAAGTGTTTCTTTGGGTTAATTCCATTCCCTCTTCTTGTCTTATCCTTTTTCTCCTCACTCCCTTTCCTTCTCCCTTTTTCCTTCCCTTCTCATTCCTGATTCATACTCTGGGCAAATGGGTAGGAAGTGGGAAGGAGTGGTCAGGCCTAGGAAATTTCATCTCCCTCCCTCCCTTCTTTCTTATCTTTCCTTTTGTGTGGTACTGGCTACTGAACCCAGGGACATTCTACCTCTGAGCTACATCCCCAGCCTTATTTTATTTTTACTTTGAAATAGGATCTCGCTAGATTGATGAAATTCTATTTGCTGAGGATGTATTTGAACCTGCAATCCTCCTGTCTCAGCCTCCCAAGTACAGGGATTACAAGTGTGCACCACCATGCCCAGCTTCTTTTTTTTTTTTTTTTTTTTTTTTTTTTTTGCGGTACTGGGGATTGAACTCAGGGGCTTTCTACCTTCAGCTATACCCCCAGCCCTATTTTTTATTCTTTATTTTGAAACCAGGTCTCACTAAGTTGCGGAGTGCCTCACTAGGTAGGTGAGGCTGGCCTCGAACCCAGATCCTCTGGTCTCAGCCTCCTGAATGCTGGGATTACAAGCGTGCGCCACCACGCCTGGTTTTATTTTTTGTTTTGAAATAGGGTCTTGCCAGACATGGTGACTCACTTGTGTAATCACAGTACTTGGGAGTCTGAGACAGGAGGATTACAGGTTTGAGGCTAACCTCAGTAATTTAACAATATTCTATTTCTAAATGAAAAATAAAATAGAGCTGAGCATGGTGGCAATGCTTGTAATCCCAGTATTTAGGAGGCTGAGACAGGAGGATCACAGGTTCGCAGCCAGCTTCAGCTACTTAATGAGGCTCTCCATAACTTAGTGAGACTCTGTTTCAAAATAAAGAATAAAAAATAGGACTGGGGGTATAGCTAGAGGTAGAATGCCTCTGGGTTCAATCCCCAGTTCCGCAAAAATAAAATAGGGCTGGGGAGTGTATCTCAGAGGTAAAATGCCCCTGTGTTCAATCCTCAGTACCAAAAAAGAAAAATAAATTAGAAATAGGATCTTGCTAGGTTGCTGAGGGTCTCACTAAATTGATGAGGCTGTCCTCCAACCTGCGATACTCCTGTTTCACGCTCCCAAGTACTGGGATTACAGGTGTGTCCCACCACACCTGGTTTATGTCTTTTTCTTTCTATAGAAAATCCCAAGCTTAGCCAGGTGTGGTGGTGAACACTTATAATCCCAGCATTCGGGAGGCTGAGACAGGAGGATCCGGGTTCACGGCCAGCCTCAGCTACCTAGTGAGGCACTCCGCAACTTAGTGAGACCCTGTTTCAAAATAAAGAATAAAAAATAGGGCTGGGGGTATAGCTCAGAGGTAAAATGCCCCTGAGTTCAACCCCAGTACCGCAAAAAAAAGAAAACCCCAAGCTTTCTCTGTGGACATGCCTGAGAGCCAGGCATGGTGGAGCATGCCTGTAATCCCAGTACTTGGGAGGCTAAAACAGGAAGATCATACATTCAAGGACATACTCAGCAATTTAGTAAGACCCTCAGCAATTTAGTGAGACCCTGTCTAAAAAAAAATAATCCGGGCATGGTGAGACACACTTGTAATACCAATACTTGGGAGGCTGAAACAGGAGGATCACAGGTTCTAGATCAGCCTCAACAATCTGGTGAGACTCTGTTTCAAAACAAAAATAAAAAGGGCTGGCGATCTCCAGTACCAAAAAAAAAAGTTTGGGGGGTATAGCTCAGAGGTAAAATGTCCCTAGTTTCAATCCCCTGTACCAGAAAAAGAGGAGGAGGAGGAGGAGGAGGAAGAAGAGGAGGAGGAGGCATAAGTCTATGTGAAGCAAAGACTGCCCTTTGAAAATGAAATGAGAAAAACTTGTTGGGCCTGCCCTTGTGGAGACACCTGTCCTTGGCCACCACACCTCCTGGACAATTGGCTTCATCAGAACTTCCTCTGGTCACAGTCAAGTCACTTGCGAATCATCACTTGTGCAAACTTGCAAAAAGGAGACTCTACGGAGGATGACAAAGGCTGCAGGATGTAATCAGAGCTCCCAATAAGTGACTTCCTTTCCCAAACAGAATGTTGGGAGATGCAGATACAGCATGTTGTCACATGTCACCTCAGAGTCCCCTGGCCTTTTCTTGTGATTATTTTAACATTCCTAGTTCCCTGCCCAGAGTATTTACCCTGTGCAGAAGAGGACTTAGATGTAAGCATCAGAATACGGTTTGGAGGTGAGAAGATATAGGAGTCACACAGCTAGGACAGACAACTGGGGAAACTTGCATATAGACCAAGTATTGGAGACACGCGCTATGGTTTACACGTGTCTCTCCAGAATTCAGGCGTGGGAAAAGTGATGGTGCTAAGCAGTGGGTCCTTCAAGAGGTGATTAGGAGCCTGCACAGTGGTGATCCAGTACTTGGGAGACTGAGATGGGAGGATCCCACATTGGAGGCCAGTGTGCAGTAACCCAGAGACCCTGTTTCAAAAATTTTTTTTTTCGGTACTGGGGACTGAACTCAGGGACGTTCTACCTCCGAGCTATACCCCCAGCCCTATTTTTTATTCTTTATTTTGAAACCGAGTCTCACTAAGTTGCGGAGGGCCTCACTAGGTAGCTGAGGCTGGCTGCGAACCCAGATCCTCCGGTCTCAACCTCCCGAATGCTGGGATTACAAGCATGCGCCACCACGCCCGGCTCCCTGTTTCAAAATTTAAAAAAAATTTTTTTTTGCAGTACTGGGTATTGAACCCAGGGACATTCTACCTCTGAGATACAGTTGTGCAGCCCCATTTTTTAATTTTTGAAACAGGATCTTACTAAGTTTTGGAGTGCCTCACTAGCTGAGGCTGGCCACAAACCTGCGATTCTCCTGTCTCAGCCTCCTAAGTACTGAGATTATAAGTGTACGCCACCACGCCTGGCTTAAAAATAATTTAAAATTGTACCTAGTGAGGCATTCCGAAACTTAGTGAGACCCGGTTTCAAAATAAAGAATAAAAAATAGGGCTGGGGGTATAGCTCGAAGGTAGAAAGCCCCTGAGTTCAATCTCCAGTACCGCAAAAAAAAAAAAAAAAAAAAAAAAATTAAAATTGGGCGGGGGGGGGTGGTTCAATGTGTAGTTCGATGGTAGAGCACCCCTGCATTCATCCCCCAGTAATACCAAAAAAAAAAAAAAAGTGATCAGGTCCTGAGAGCGCCTTCCTTGTTAGTGGGATTGAGGCTCTATGGGAAAGGTTTCCTGCAGCATGGTCCTCCTGCCTTTTGGTTTTTGTCACATGACCCCACAGTGAACTGGCCTCTGGAGGGTGCAGCTGTCAGCAGACATTGATCTTGGACTTCTAGCCTCCAGAACTGTGAGAAAGCAAGTCTGAGTTTCATTTGTTTATTTTATTTTTTGCAGTGCTGGGGATGGAACCCAGGGCCTCATGCAGTCTAGGTATGTGAGTAGGTAAGCACTTTACCACTGAGCTACATCCCCAGCCCAAAATTCTGGTCTTTTTTTTTTTTAGTACTGGGGATTCTACCTCTGAGCTATACCCCCAACCATTTTTATTTTAAAACAGGGTTTTGCTAAGTTGCTGAGGCTGTCCTTGAACCTGCAATCCTCCTGTCTCCAACCCAAAATATGGGGATTACAGGCCTCAGATTAAGATAACATTGAAACAAAGATGTATGATTACAATGCACCAATTAAAAAAAAAAGACAACATTGAGTTACTGTTAATTTCATTAAGAGTGATAACGACATGGGAGTTATATGGATTTCTTTGTGTGTGGTATCTGGGATTGAACCCAGGGCATTCTACCTCTGAGTTATACCCCAGACCAATTTTATTTTTTATTTGGAAACATGGGTTTACTAAATTGCTGAGAACCTCACTAAGTTGCTGAGGACCTTGCTAAATTGCTGAAGCTGGCCTCAAACTGAGATTCTCCTGTTTCAGCCTCCCAAGAATTGGGATTACAGGCATGTGCCACCATGCTCAGCTGATTTTTCTTATTTTCTACAAGGAGGAGGAGAAATGCAGAGAGAAAGAGAGGAGAAAGTATGGCAAAAGGTGAACTGTTGAATCTTGGTGTAAGATATATGGCTATCACTTTACTTTTTTTGTAATGTGGGTTGAACCTAGGGATATTCTACTTGGTACTGGGGATTGAACTCAGGGGCATTCTACTTCCGAGCTATATCCCCAGCCCTATTTTTTATTGTTTATTTTGAAAGAGGGCCTAGTGAGGGCAGAATGCCTCACTAGGTAGCTGAGGCTGGCCTTAAACCTGGATCCTCCTGTCTCAGCCTCCCAAATGCTGCCTTACCAGCATGCGCCACCACGCCCAGCTCTGGGGCATTCTACTTCTGAGCTACACTCCTAGTCCTATTTTATTTTACTTTTTGAAGTTGCTGAGGCTGGCTTCAAATCTGCAATCCTCCTATCTCAGTCTCCCAAGTACTAAGATTACAGGTGTGTGGCACTGTACCACCCCCAGGTCATTTTACTATACTTTTTTTTTTTTTTTTTAGTACTGGAGGTTGAATCCAGAAGCATTCTACCTTTGAGCTGTACCCCCTACCTTTGTGTGTGTGTGTGTGTGTGTGTGTGTGTGTGTGTGTGTGTGTGTGGTATTGGGGATGGAACCCAGGAGAATTTTACCTCTTAGCTACACCCCAACCCTTTTTATTTTTTTGTTTTGAAACAGTGTCTCATGAGCCCGGCATGGTGGCGCACGCTTGTAATCCCAGCATCGGGAGGCTGAGACCAGAGGATCTGGGTTCTCGGCCAGCCTCAGCTACCTAGTGAGGCACTCCTCAACTTAGTGAGACTCGGTTTCAAAATAAAGAATAAAAAATAGGGCTGGAGGTATAGCTCGGAGGTAGAATGCCCCTGAGTTCAATCCCCAGTACTGAAAAAAAAAAAAAAAGAAACAGTGTCTCATTAGGTTGCTTGCTGAGGGTCTCACTAAGTTGCTAAGGCTGGTCTTGAACCTGTAATCCTTCTGTCTCAGCTTCCCAAGTACTGGGATTACAGGCATGCACCACCATGCCAAGCACCCCCAGGCCCTTTTCTTTCTTTTTTTTTTTTTTTTGTGGTACTGGGGATGGAATCCAGGGTCCTTCTACCTCTGGGCTATACCCCCAAACCTATTTTATTTGGAAACCGAGTATCACTAAGTTTCTGAAAGCCTCAATAAATTGCTGAGGCTGGCTTCAAACCTGTGATCCTCCTGTTTCAGCCTCCCAGGTACTAGGATTACAAGTGTGTGCCACCACACCCAGCTCCCCAGGCCTTTTTAGTTTTTGTTTTGAAACAGGGCCTTGCTAGGTTTTTGAGTATCCTTGAAAGCCATGTGTGATGGCCCACGCTTGTAATCCCAGTACTTGGGAGGCTGAGACAGGAGGATTGCAGATTCACCGCCAGCCTCAGCAACTTAGTGATGCCCTCAGCAACTTAGTGAGACCTTGTTTCAAAAATAAAGAATAAAAAATCGGGTTGGGGGTGTAGCTCAGAGGTAGAATGCCCTTGGATTCAATCACCAGTAGTGAAAAAAAAAAAAAAGTCTCCTTGAGCTAGGTGTGGTGGTGCGTGTTTACAATCCCAGTACTTGGGAGGCTGAGACCAGAGGATCGAAGGTTTGTGGCCAACCTCAGCTACTTAGTGAGGCCCTCTGCAATTTAGTGACCTTGTTTCCAAATAAAAAAAAAATAAAATAGAGTCGGGCATGGTGGCGCATGCTTGTAATCCCAGCATTTGGGAGGCTGAGACAGGAGGATCCAGGTTCGAGGCCAGCCTCAGCTACCTAGTGAGGCACTCTGCAACTTAGTGAGACCTGGTTTCAAAATAAAGAATATAAGCCGGGCGAGGTGGCGCAGGCTTGTAATCCCAGCATTTGGGAGGCTGAGACCGGAGGATCCGGGTTCTCGGCCAGCCTCAGCTACCTAGTGAGGCACTCCGCAACTTAGTGAGACTCGGTTTCAAAATAAAGAATAAAAAATAGGGCTGGGGGTGTAGCTCGAAGGTAGAATGCCCCTGAGTTCAATCCCCAGTACCGCAAAAAAAAAAAAGAATATAAAATAGGGCTGGGGGTATAGCTCGGAGGTAGAATGCCCCTGAGTTCCATCTCCAGTATCGCAAAAAAATAAAATAAAACAGGTCTGGGGGTGTAACCCAGAGGTAGAGGCCCTGGTGTTCCATCTCTAGTACCACAATAAATAAACAAACAAATAAATATAAAAAGAACCTGAGATCTTTGAACCTGAGATCTTTCTGTTTCAGCCTCTTGAGTATTGGGATTACAATAGTATGGCATAGTGAGACCCTGTTTCAAAATAGAAGAATAAAATAGGGCTGGGGATGTAGCTTGGAGGTAGACTGCCCCTGGGTTCCATCCCCAATACCACACCAAAAAAAAAAAAAAAAATTTTTTTTTTTTCCTCCTTAAAGTGTTGGGAGTGGCCGGATGTGGTCGTGCATACCGGTAATCCAGTATTTGGGAGGCTGAGACAGGAGGACTGTAGGTTGGAGGCCATCCTCAGCAATTTAGCCAGACCTTGTTTCAAAATAATAAATAAAAGCCAGGCATGGTGGTGCACACTTGTAATCCCAGTACTTGGGAGGCGGAGACAGGAGGATCTCATATTCAAGGACAGCTTCAGCATGTGGTGAGACTCTCATCAACCTAGCTAGACCCTGTTTCAAAATAAAATAATGAAATAGGGCTGAGGATGTAACTTGGAGGTAGAATCCCCCTGGGTTCAGTCTGTCTCTCTGTCTCTCTCTCTGTCTCTTCCTCTCTCTGTCTCTCTCTCTCTCTCTCTCTGTCTCTCTGTCTCTCTCTCTCTCTCTCTCTCACACACACACACACACACACACACACACACACACACACACACACACAGAGAAAGGAAGAAAGAATGAAAAATATATATTTTGTGTGTGTTGAGGATTGAACCCAGAGACATTCTACTTGTGAGCTATACACCTCCAGATCTTTCCTTATTTATTTATTTTGGTGCTGGGGATAGAAACCAAGGGCATTCTACCGCTGAGCTACACTCTCAGACCTATTTTATTTTTTAGTTTGAAACAGTTTCTCACTAAGTTGCAGAGGGCCTCAGTTGCTAAGGCTGACCTTGAACCTATAATCCTCCTGTCTTAGCCTCCCAAATCCTGGGATTAAAGGTGTGCATCACTGTGTCCAGCAGAATAAAATAATTTTGAAAGAAAGGTGGGGGAAAGCTCTGGAAAGGTGGTAAAAAAAAAAAAAAAAAAAAAAAAAAGAGAGAGAGAGATGCTAAAGTAGCCAAGGAGCAGCACAGGCTGCCGTCTGTCTGCATCCTTCATTCAGTTCCTCTGTTGTGACAAAGGGAGAACGCCCAGTGACATCCCCAGCGGCTGTTTTTTTTTTTTTTTTTTTTTTTTTTGCGGTACTGGGGATTGAACCCAGGGGCATTCTACCTCCGAGCTATACCCCCAGCCCTATTTTTTATTCTTTATTTTGAAACCGAGTCTCACTAAGTTGCGGAGTGCCTCACTAGGTAGCTGAGGCTGGCCACGAACCCGGATCCTCCGGTCTCAGCCTCCCGAATGCTGGGATTACAAGCGTGCGCCACCACGCCCGGCTCCCAGCGCCTGTTTTTACTTCACACTGGAACATGAGAGGAAATGCAAACGTATTTCAGAGGAATAACAACTCTGAATTTGCCAAGACGTAGTTCCTGCCTACCCTTGACAGGTCAGCCCAGGACATGTGGCCCTGAGCCAGCCACTCCAGGTATCTGTGAACTGAATGCTTTCCCTTGAATGTTTTGTTTGTTTGTTTATTGTGGCACTGGGGATTGAACCCAGGGGCATTCTACCTCCGAGCTACACCCCCAGCCCTATTTTCTATTCTTTATTTTGAAACAGGGTCTCACTAAGTTGCGGAGGGCCTCACTAGGTAGCTGAGGCTGGCTGCGAACCTGTGATCCTCCTGTCTCAGCCCCCCAAGTACTGAGATTATAGGCACATGCCACCATGACCAGTTCTTCCTTGAAGGTTTTAGGTAAGAGGAACAGAGAGCTGCTGTGGAAGAGAAAATGAAGGAGGGCTAGGGGTACAGCTCAGTGGTAGAGTGCTTGCCTAGCATGCATGAGGCTGGGGCAATATCTAGTGCTAAAAAAAAAAAATAAATAAAATCAAACTAGAGAAAGCCAGGCATAGTGGAACAGGCCCTGTAATCTCAGTGTTTGGGAGGCTAAATAGGAGGATCACAAGTTAGAGGCCAGCCTCAGCAACTTAGTGAGACCCTCAGTAACTTAGCGAGACCCTGTTTCAAAATAAAAAAAAATAGAAAATAGGATTGGGGGTCTAGCTCAGAGATAGATTACCCTGAGTTCAATTTCTAGTACAAAGAAGAAAGAGGAGGAGGAAAAGAAGGAGAAGGAGGGGGAGGAGGAGGAGCAGGAGAGAAAATTAAGCAGAAGCTGGGCATGGTGGCACATTCCTGTAATCCCAGTACTGAGGCTGAGAGGAGGACCACAGGTTCGAGAACAGCCTCAACCTCAGCAAGTAGTGAGATTCTCATCAACTTAAAGAGACTCTGTTTCAAAAATAAAAATAGAGCCAGGCCTGGTGGTGCAAGCTTGTAATCCCAGCATTTGGGCGACTGAGACCGGAGGATCCAGGTTCAAGGCCAACCTCAGCTATCTAGTGAGGCACTCCACAACTTAGTGAGACCATGTTTCAAAAATAAAGAATAAATAGGGCTGGGGGTATAGCTTGGAGGTAGAATGCCCCTGAGTTCAATCCCCAGTACCACAATAAATAAATAAATAAATAAATAAATAAATAAATAAATAAATAAATAAAATAGTTGAGTGTGGTGGCACATGCTTGTAATTCCAGTACTTGGGAGGCTGAGACAGGAGGATTCGGGTTCACAGCCAGCCTCAGCTACTTAGTGAGGCCCTCTGCAACTTAGTGAGACCCTGTTTCCAAATAAAGAATAAAAAATAGGGCTGGGGTGTAGCTCTGAGGTAGAATGCCCCTCGATTCCATCTCCAGTACCACAAAATAAATAAATAAATAAATACATAAATAAATACATAAATAAATAAATAAATAAATAAATAAAAATAAAATAGGTCTGCTGATGTAGCTTAGAGGTAGAATGTCCCTTTCTGTGCCAAAAAAAAAAAAAAAAAAAAGAAAGAAAGAAAACTAATCAGAAGACACTAGACAACAAAGAGGAAGGAGTGGAGAGAGGCAGAGCCGAGGGACCTAAAGCACAGCAAGCAGACAGGAGCCTCCCTTCCTGTCCACTTGGTCCCATGAGACTCCATCTGCTGAGCCCCATTTCCTGCTCCTTGCCTGCTGCACCCTGTAACCTCCCCGTCCACCCCACCCTCTTGGACCTGGGCTCCTCCCAGGGGGCACCTGCTCCTTGAGATCCAAAACCCCTTGCCTGGAGCACTACCTCATCCTTACCAAGGAGCAGCCCAGCCTCTCTGTCCAACTCCTGGGGAGATTCCAGCAGAAAGACTGGTCCCACCCGTGCCTGTCCAAGCAGCCATCCACCTCCCCCTTGGTCTCAGCTTTGGTTGGAGGCCTTAGGGAATTCCTGGCATACAGTAAACACAGCACTCAAAGACTGAACGAGTGAAGGAAGCACGTTGCTTTCAACCTGGACGCAGCTCTGCAAGCTCTTCTTCCTCTCAGCAACCTGCCACTGCCTCATGGTTCTCGCTTTCTGCCTGCCCTCCCGCTTGCTCAAGTTACCCGGGTGTCTCCCTCCCAGCTGGAATAGAGCCAACGTCATGGAGAGTTTATGATGGGCTGGGCACTGTTCTAGAGGCTTCACCATGTGTTTATGCCTTTAATCACCCTGACACCTATGAAGCAGATCCTATTATTATCTCTCCCACTTTACAGTTGAGAAAGCCGAGGCACTGAGACTAAGTTACTTGTCCAAGGTCACAAACTGGTGATAATGAGGTTTCAAACTAGGCATGCTGGCTCCAGAGTCCAGAGCCTTAACCCCTAATTAGTTTTATGATAGTACAGCCCACTAGTGCTTGGTGCCCTAAATAAGAGACAGAGAAAACTCTTTATTCTTCAGAAAACAAGACTATTCTTTCTGGGAGCATGGCTGTTAAAGGAGTGATCACTCTCTAGTTCTAATGTCTAGCACAAATCACTGCCTCTTAGTTCACCAGGCAAGTGCAGAGAATTGGGTATGAATTCTGTCAGCTCTTCCTACCTGCAGACATCTCCTTCCCACCAGCTCTGCCTTCCTCCAGTCTCAGAGAACTGGATGTCCCCTCACATTAGCTCTCAATCAGAGTTTTTCCTCATTGTTTTTGGGGGATTGTTTCATGTCTTTTTGTTGTTGTTTTGTTGCTATAACAAAATACTTGAGGCTGGCTGTTTATAAAGAAAAGAGGTTTATTTAGTCATATAAAGAAAAGAGGTAGCCGGGTGTGGTGGCGCACGCTTGTAAGCCCAGCATTCGGGAGGCTGAGACCGGAGGATCTGGGTTGGAGGCCAGCCTCAGCTACCTAGTGAGGCCCTCTGCAACTTAGTGAGACCCTGTTTCAAAATAAAGAATAAAAAATAGGGCTGGGGATATAGCTCGGAGGTAGAATGCCCCTGAGTTCAATCCCCAGTACCGCAAAAAAAAAAAAAAAAAGAGGTTTATTTAGTCGTAGTTTTAGAGGTCCAAGACCATGATGCCAGATCCTGCTTGGCTTTGGTGCCGAATACAAGAGGGAGTGATCAGCCGGGCGTGGTGGCACACGCTTGTAATCCCAGCATTCGGGAGGCTGAGACCGGAGGATCGAGGTTCGAGGCCAGCCTCAGCTACCTAGTGAGGCACTCTGCAACTTAGTGAGACTCGGTTTCAAAATAAAGAATAAAAAATAGGGCTGGGGGTGGAGCTCGGAGGTAGAATGCCCCTGAGTTCAATCCCCAGTACCACAAACAACAACAACAACAACAAGAGGGAGTGATCATATGGTGAGAAGATGCCAGAAAAAAATTCAGGGATCCTGCTCCCCCCCTTTAATTTATTTTGCAGTGCTGGGGATTGAACTCTGAGCCTTGCACCTGCTAGGCAAACACTCTTCCTCTGGGCTACACCCCCTCAGCCCAAAACTTCTGATTTTTTTTTTCTATGTTGCTCAGGCTCGTCTTGAACTCCTGTGAACCTTTTGCTTCAGCTTCCCAAGTATCTGGGACTACAGGTATGTTCCAACATACCCAGCTAGGCTTATTCTTTCATACACTCACTCTCTTAGGAACTACCCAGGGTCCCTAATCCTTTCAGAGGTAGCATCTCTAATGACCTAATTATCTTGTACTAAGCCCATCTTTTTTTTTTTTTTTTTTTTTTTTTTTTTTTTTTTTTTTTTGGTACTGGGGATTGAACTCAGGGGCATTCTACCTCCAAGCTATACCCCCAGCCCTATTTTTTATTCTTTACCTTGAAACCGGGTCTCACTAAGTTGCGGAGTGCCTCACTAGATAGCTGAGGCTGGCCGCGAACCCGGATCCTCCGGTCTCAGCCTCCCGAATGCTGGGATTACAAGCGTGCGCCACCACGCCCGGCTGCATTCTACTTCTGAGATACATCCCCAGGCCTATTTTATTTTGAAACAGGGCTTCACTAAGTTGCTGAGGCTGGTAGTGAACCTCCCAAGTACTGGGATTACAAGCTTGCGCCACCATGCCCGATTTCTCACCTTTTATATATATATTTATTTTATTTATTTTGTGGTATTGGGGATTGAACTCAGGAGCATTCTACCTCTGAGCTACACCTCCAGCCTTATTTTATTTTTTATTTTGAAACAGGGTCTCACTACATTTCGGAGGGCCTCACAAAGTTGCTGAGACTGGCTATGCACTCGCAATTCTCTGGCTAAGCCCACCTTTTAATTATTTTATTTTATTTTTTGTTGTTTTGGGGATTGAACCCAGGGACATTCTAAATCTGAGCTATATCTCCAGCCCTATTTTTCTTTTTCTTTTTTTTTTTTTTTGGAAACAGAGTCTCACTAAGTTGCTGAGGCCTCAAAAGGGCTGGGAATGACCCGGTGTGGTGGCACACACCTGTAATCTCAGTATTTGGGAGGCTAAGACTAGAGGATCACAGGTTCCAGGCAAGCCTTAGCAATTTAGTGGGTCCTCAGCAAATTACTGAGACCTTGTTTCCAAAAAAAATAAATAAAACAGGGTTGAGTTGTAGTTTGGAGGTGTAGAACACCCCTGGGTTCAATCTCCAGGACCACAAAGAGAAAAAAAACAAAAACAAAAAGAAATGTAGGGGGGTGTAGCACAGTGGCAGACTGGCCCTGGGTTCAATCTGTAGCGCTTGCGTGTGCACATACACACACACACACACACACATACACACACACACACACACACACATACACACACAATTCAATAGCTCATGATGGTGCCATCTCCCACTGGTTTTTGCAAGCTCAACTTGAAGGACTCAGACTGGTTCCCTTCTCTCCCTGACCCTGTATACCACCACAAGTTCTTCCTCTTCGTATCTACTACTATGGCTCCCTTAGTCCAAGGTCCTGCTGGTACTTGGGATGGAAACACAGGTGTCCACTGTGATCTCGTTACCTGGGAGGCTGAGACGGGAAGATCTCAGGTTCAAGACCAACTTTAGCAACTTAGTGAGACCCTGTTTCAAAATGTAAAAAAATATAGCTGAGTGTGGTGGCGCAGGTCTGTAATCCCAGTGCTTGGGAGGCTGAGACAGGAGGATCGAAGGTTCAAGGCCAGCCTCAGCTACTTAGTGAGGCCCTCTGCAACTTAGTGAGACAATGTTTCAAAATAAAGAACAAAAATAGGGCTGGAGGTGTTGCTCAGAGATAGAATGCCCCTGTATTCAATCCCCAGTACTAAAAAAAAAAAAAAAGTCTGGGGATATAGCTCAGAGGTTGAAAGCTCCTGGGTTCAATCCCCAGTAATGCGCGCGCACTCACACACACACACACACACACACACACACACACACACACTAAAATAAAAATAAAGTTCAAAAAATAAAATGGGGGCTAGGCTGGGAGTGTGTTTCAGAGGTAGAATAACCCTGGGTTCAAGAAATCCCTGCCCCCCCCCCAAAAAAAAAGGCAGAGGAAAGGTGAATTTACTCTCTGCACCCTTCCTCTCCTGCCCTTGGACATTGGAACTACACGTTCTCTGGCCTCTGGACTCCCAAACTTGGAACCAGCGGCCATCTAGTTTCTCAGGCCTTTGACCTTGGCTCCCTGGCTCTTAGGCCTTAGGTTTGGACTGCACCACACTCTCAGAGTCCCTGTGTTCTAGTTGCAGACAGCCAGCCTATCGTAGGGCCCCTCAGCCGGTCTAATCCCATGACCAATTCTCCTAATAAATATCTCTGACTCTCTAGAGAACCTTGATGATACCCTGAGTGTGCAAATACTCCCTGAGTGTCCTCTCAAGTCACCCCCAGAGGCCTGGCTTCTTCTTGGGGAAGAGTCGCTGGCCATGACCTCCACCCCCAGGACTCACACACACGCTGACAGACACACACACCTCATCATTTTTGGCATTTAATCATAGTTGTAACACAAAATAGTTGTAAATATATTTTATTATGATAAAATTATTTTTATTTATTTATTTTTGTGGTACTGGGGATAGAACTCGGGGGCATTCTATCTCTGAGCTCCACCGCCAGCCTTATTTTATTTTTTGTTTTGAAATAGGATCTCGAATCTGAGTACTTGGGAGGCTGAGACAGGAGAATCCGGGTTCATTGCCAGCCTCAGCTACTTAGTGAGGCCCTCCACAACTTAATGAGACCCTGTTCCAAAAAAACAGGGCTGGGGTGTAGATCAGAGGTAGAATGCCCCGGGTTCAATCTCCAGTACCGAAAAAAAAAAAAAAAAAAGAAAAGAAAGAAAGAAATAGGGCCTCACTAAATTGTAAAATTAAATTTAAAGAAATACAGAGAACAGAGCTGGGCGTGGTGGCACATGCTTGTAATCCCAGCATTTGGGAGGCTGAGACCAGAGGACCCGGGTTCGAGGCCAGCCTCAGCTACCTAGTGAGGCGTTCCGCAACTTAGTGAAACCTTGTTTCAAAATAAAGATTAAAAAATAGGGCTGGGGGTATAGCTTGGAGGTAGAATGCCTCTGAGTTCAATCCCCAGTACCGCAAAAACAAAAACAAAAACAAAAAAACCCCAAAGAAATACAGAGAACAACATCTCAAGCACATATGTAATCATGACCCAAACTTAATGATGTAAACAAATGGCAAATTTCTGCCATGCTTATTTCAAATATTTTCTTTTTAGCCGGGTATGGTGGTGCATGCCTGTACTTGGGAGGCTGAGACAGGAGGATTACAGGTTCAAGGCCAGCCTCAGCAACTTAGTGAGGCCCTCTGTAACTTAGTGAGACCCTGTTTCCAAATAAAAAGTGAAACAGAACTGAGGTGTAGCTTAGAGGTAGAATGCCTCTGGGTTCAATCTCCACTACTACTACTATACACACACACACACACACACACACACACACACACACATACGAATTTTGTTGTATTTCTTTCTCATTCATGTTTTTATAATTTTAATTGATATAATGTGGTTTTTTAAATCAGTGGTTGTGTCCTATTGCGTTTGTTAATTTATTTATGGTACTTACTGGGGATTGAACCTAGAAGTGTTCTACCTCCAAGCTACATCCCTAGCCTTATTTACTTCTTTTTTTTTTTTTTTTTTGCAGTACTGGGGATTGAACTCAGGGGCATTCTACCTCCGAGCTATACCCCCAGCCCTATTTTTTATTCTTTATTTTGAAACAGGGTCTCACTAAGTTGCAGAGGGCCTCACTAGGTAGCTGAGGCTGGCCGCGAACCCAGATCCTCTGGTCTCAGCCTCCCGAATGCTGGGATTACAAGCATGCGCCACCACGCCCGGCTCTTATTTACTTCTTTAATTGGAAATAGGATCTCACTAAGTTGCTGAGATTAGTCTCAAACCTGTGATCCCAGCAGCGCATGGTGGTACAAACTTGTAATCCCAGTACTTTGGAGGCTGAGACAGGAGGATCCGGGTTCGAGGCCAGCCTCAGCTACTTAGTGAGGCCCTCCACAACTTAGTGAGACCCTGCTTCAAAATAAAGAATAAAAAATAGGGCTGGGGGTGTAGCTTGGAGGTAGAATGCCCTTGGATTCAACCCTCAGTACTGCAAACAAACAAACAACAACAACAACAAAAAAACCCTGTGATCATCCTGTCTCAGCCTCCCAAATATTGGGATTACAGGTGCCCAGCCATATTATTTTTAAGTTACATAAATTGACATTGTAAACCAGGTATGGTGGTGCATGCCTATAATCCCAGTACTTGGGAGGATGAGACAGGAGGAGCACAGGTTCAAAGACAACCTCAGCAACTTAGTGAGGCTCTTAGCAACTTAGTGAGACCTTGTTTCCAAATAAAAAATAAAATAAAATAGAGCTGTGGGACGCTTGTAATCTCAGCACTTGGGAGGCTGAGATCGGAGGATCTGAGTTCGTGGCCAGCTTCAGCAACTTTGTGAGGCTCTCAGTAACTTAGTGAGACCGTTTCCAAAATAAAGAATAAAAAATAGGACTGAGGGTGTAGCTTGGACATAGAATGCCCCTGGGTTCCATCCCCAGTACCAAAAAAAAAAAAAAAAAAAAAAAAAAAAAATAGAGCTGTGGGTATAGCCTGGAGGTAGAAAACCCCTGGGTTCCATACCAAATACCTTAGTGAGACCCTGCTTCAAAATAAAAATAAAATAAGGCTGAGGGTGTTGGAGGTAGAATGCCCCTGGGTTAAACTCCCAGTACAACACAAAAATAAATAAATAAATAAAAATAGAGCTGGAGTGTAGCTCAGAGGTAGGATGCCCCTAGGTTCAATCCCTAGTAACACACACACACACACACACACACACACACACACACACAAAATTGACATTGTACCATAGAGTTATATAATTGCACATCCATCTATGTTACTATTTGCTTGACATTTCTCTCTGGCTTGATTGTAAGTGCATGAGAACTGTTGAATCGACAACACCTGCCTGATTGGTGTCAGTAGTAGGCACTAGATACACAGTTTTTGTTTTGTTTTTGCGGTACTGGGAACTGAACCCAGGACCTCATCCATGCTAGGCAAACCATTCTAACACTGAGCAACATTCCCAGCCCCTACATACATTTATTGATTAGGTTACCTTTCTACTCTAAAGATGGGACTTCTAGCCTGGCACAGTGGCACATGCCTGTAATCCCAGTCCTTGAAAGGCTGAGATAGGTGAATCCCAAATTCGAGGCCAGCCTCAGTAATTTAACAAGACCTTCAGCAACTTAGCCAGACTCTGTTTCAAAATTTAAAAACTAAATAAAAAGGTCTAGTGGTATAGCTCAGAGTAAGATTTCCCAGGTTCAATCCCCAGCTACCCCATGATATGATATATGATAATAATAATGGTGGGACTTCTATTTCTAGAGTTCCCCAAACCAGATATAGTTAATTTGTACTTAAACCACTTTTATTTCAGGCAAACAAGTAATACCTTGGTTTTTAGGTGGTGGATGCAGAAGTGAAGGAACCAAAGGAGTTTCACTGTGGAGAAAAAAACATCAAGAGAGCAATCAGCTAGTCTTTCCTCTCCCCTACTGTCCCTCCCTGTACTAGAGGAGAACTGGGGCTGACACTACAAACAATATGAGCCAGGGAATACCAAAGCAGAAGCACATAATACATCAGAAACATCAAACAAGCCGGGCGAGATGGCACACGCTTGTAATCCCAGTAGTTGGGAGGCTGAGACAGGAGGATGGCAGGTTCAAGGACAGCTTCAGCAAGTAATGAGACTCATCAACCTAGGGAGACCTTGTTTCAAAATAAAAATAGGCTGGGTGTGGTGGCGCAAGCTTGTAATCCCAGTACTTGGGAGGCTGAAACAGGAGGATCACAGGTTTGCGGCCAGCTTGTTACTTAGTGAGGTCCTCTGCAACTTAGTGAGACCCTGTTTCAAAATAAAGAATAGAAAATAGGACTGGGGGTGTAGCTTGAAGGTAGAAAGCACCTGGGTTCAACCCCCAGTACTGCAAAATAAATAAATAAAATAAAATAAAATAGGGCTTGGGATGTAAAGGTGTAGCTTGGAGGTAGAATCCTCCTGGGTTCAATCCCCAGTACCAAAACAAAAACAAACAACAAACAAAAAAACAAGAAAGAAAGAGAGAGAAAGAGAGAGAAACATCAAACAAACCCAGCCAGGCATGGCGGTACACACCTGTAATCCCAGTACCTGGGAGGCTGAGACAGGAGAATTACAGGTTTGAGGCCAGTCTCAGCAATTTATCGAGACCCTATATCCAAATTAAAAAAAAAAAAATTAAAAGGCCTGGGGATGTAGCTTGGAGATAGAACATCCCTGGTTTCAATCCTCAGTGTCTCTGTCTCTTTCTCTCTCTGTGTCTCTGTCTCTGTCTCACACACACACACACACACACACACACACACACACACACACACACACTCTAAACCCAACCCTTAAGAGTTAGAAAAAATACAGGTGAACATGTGGCTGCAGGTCTGATGCCCACCTGATCAGCACAGTGCTCAGGTCCACTTCCGGTCTCCTTCTGGTCTACCTGAGCCATTACCGGGCTGGTTGTGTGAATAAGCAAAGCTCTGAATGAAAAGGCTCAAAGTACTTCCAAGTTGCTATCAGCACGTTGATAGTGGTGTGCAAATGGCCGAGGCCTTCTGTGGGCACAGTCCCTCGCTCCTTCTCCCTCGGTTGTTACAGAGAATAATGGCCAAATAAACTTCAGATTAATAGCTTCTAGATCTAGGATCCTTTCAGGTGATAGCACGAGCCAACCTGTGCGCTCTAGACTGAGAGTTATACCTTGCTGCGACAAAGGTCCAAAGTACATCGTCAACTCAGCATCTTTGGCCAGAAATGAGACTGGTAATTCTGAAGAGGTGTAGGATCAGCCAGGCGTGGTGGTGCACACTTGTAATCCCAGCATTTGGGAGGCTAAGACCAGAGGATCGAGGTTCGAGGCCAGCCTCAGCTACTTAGTGAGGCACTCTGCAACTTAGTGAGACCCTGTTTCCAAATAAAGAATAAAAAATAGGGCTGGGGGTATAGCTCGAAGGTAGAATGCCCCTGAGTTCAATCTCTAGTACCACAAAAAAAAAAAAAAAAAAAAAAAAAAAAAAAAAAAAAAAAAAAAAA
>PVLC010027693.1:0-21666 GCA_004027655.1 Graphiurus murinus
ATGCTGTAGTGCACTTGCCTGTACTGAGACAGGAGGCTGAGACAGGAGGATTAAAGATTCAAGGCCAGCCTTAGCACTTTAGGGAGACCCTCCGCAATTTAGTCAGACCCTTTTTCATAATTAAAAAATAAAGTAGGGCTGGGGGTGTAGCTCAGAGTTAGAATGCTCCTGGGTTCAATCCCAGTTTTATAATTTCCTCTAGAATTATAAAACATCTCAATCCTCCCATTTTAGTGTTTTGCTCCAGTGCATGCATCGTTAGTATCATCTTCCCCTAGCCAGTGGCTTTCACGGCATCCTGAGGGTAGCTTTTGGGATTGATGTGTGTGGCGTGCTACATAGTGAGCTCAATCATGAAACAGAACCATCACCACAAACAATTTGCTCAGCACTCTTCCATTTCCTTTTTATATACCTGGAGGTTTCTTTTGTCTTGTGCTGTTACATTTTAAAAATTGTTAGCATGAATTACTCCTTTACGGCATGATGTCTGCTAAGTACAGTTTACATAACATCAACTTAAGCATAAACATATTCAGTAAGTCAAGGAGACCACACAGAAATAGCCTCATTGCTGGAGAGAAAGCCTTATTAGTGCCATAATAAATGTTCCTTGGGGTTTACCAAGTGCTGTTCATGATCACATTTAATCCCCCTAACTTTTCCTTGGGGCAGATACTATAAGTTTTCTTTTACGAAGGAGGAAATTGAAGCTTTAAGAAATTGAGTAATCCTACTTCACAAGGCTTACAAGTGAGGATCCAAGACTTGAGTTTCAGGTGCAGAGAAAATCAGTGCAACTAGCTCCTATCCAGTGAATCTTCATAGATGGACAGGGAGACCATTGCTCTGGGGAGGCTGGAAGTTCTCCCAAGGCCCACTCAGGGTCCTGCTTATTAGGGGGCATGTGGGTACTGATACTGTCACACTAATCACAGAGGTTCTTAGGTTCTCTTTTTGCAACTACTATTCAAAAGTCACTATATTTTCATAACCTTTTCCTCCAACTGTCAAGAACTCACATGTTTTTCTGTTACTAAATTCTACTGCGTGTTACGATAGCAAATAGGGATTTAGGAAATATGATTGTTTTCATGTTTCTTCCAAACTAGAAAGCCCCTTGAAGCTACTGTCTGGCAAGGAATGGTTATTTTTCAGTTTTGTAGGACTTATTGATTTTCTAATTAAGGCACCATAAGCATTCACTAAGATGACAGGGAAATCATGCCCTCTTGTGCTAAATGTGCTGTCTTCCTGGTGTTTCCAATTTCTAACTGCAAGCAACTTGAGGGAAGGAGTGGGTGTTTTACTCTTTAATGACTATTCTCTGCTGTGTGAGGCTAGATCCATATTTTCTGGGGCCTGAAACATGTACAATTAGAAGCCTCCGTCATATACTCACGCTGGGAAAATATAAGGCATTGCTTTGAAAAACCTAATAAAGCAATGCCTTATATTTTCCCAGCGTGAGTATATGACGGAGGCTTCTTTTGGATCTCAGGAGGCTCATGTAGAGGAAGAGTTGGGAAGCTTAAACTTCAGGGTTTGTGGTGTAGATAATCTCAACCTCTTTTGGGTAATGTTGATCCCCTAAAGTGGTAAAGGAAGGAAATTATGGCACAGACATAACATCTGGTTAAGAAGAAGACAAAACTAGAGAATCTCTAGACTATTGGTAGGGGAGGGCTCAAAGGCAAGGGCATAAGAGGCCTCTGGATAAAGTAATACCTAAGTATGTGCAATGTACCTAGCATCTACCAGAAATTGTATAAGTGTTTATTGACTAAAAGAATGTTCAAAGAGGATTTTTTGGCAGGTTTCAAAGATAGATCGATCTGATCTAATGAGATGATGAATTTGTTCTGTATTGTTTTCTATTATATGTGTTTGTGTGTGTGTGTTGAGCGGAGGTTACTGGAAATTGAACCCAGGGGCATTCTACCTCTAAGCTACACTCCCAGCCTATTTTATTTTTATTTTGAAACAGATTCTCACTAAGTTGCTGAGGGCCCACCAAGTTGATGATGCTGGCCTTGAACTTGCAATCCTCCTGTCTTAGCCTCATAAGTACTGAGAATGCAGGCATGTGCCACCATGCTTGGCTTATTCTGATTTCTAAAATATTCAGAATATAAAATCTGTTTAAAAATTCTTATTTTTATATTTTTAAATATGAGGCTAAAATTTTGACTCTTTTTATTCTCTATATTCAAGAAACTAGCTACTTTGTCCTTGCCACTCCAGCACACTTGGGTTCATGGTAGAGATGTGCAAATCCGTACCCACATACGGTCAGACAAGTCTGGTAAGCAGGAGGACATGGTGAGCTATGAAGTGCATCTGTCTTAGGCAAACCATATGCCCAGAAAAAGTGGATTATGTCTGAACTTTAAGACACTGTCATGTCCAATTTATTATTTTGAAGCCAAAAACCCAAGGCTATGTAAAAATAAAGAAAAGAAGGAATAACTGGGGGCATTTGAAACTCAGTGAGCTCCAGCTCATTTCATCAAAATTATTTCCAGTCACTATCTATCCCTTCACACCCTGAGCAGCCTTTTTTTCGCATGAGGCACCAGGCCAATGCAGTCAGGTTCCTGACAATTTTCCCTATCAATTCAGGAAAATATCTAGTGGGCCATTTGCACCATCTGCCACCCAGGTGTCAGTCATTGGAAAGCACAGAGGAGCCGGGAAAGTGCATTGGAATACCATTTGGAGAGGAGCTGGAACCTGCATCGAGAAAGAGAGGGGAGCTCAGTGAGCAGGAGCAAGAAAGAGATTCCATAAAAAGAGCACAAAGGATTTAAAAATGTATGTCAGATCTCTGACAAATGAGAAGAAACTCTATTATCTCTCAGCCAATTCAATGTGAGTCTCACTTTTGGAAGTCATTAAAAAGTCCAACATTTCTCAGTCACTATGTAGTGGCTGATATCACACTCTTTATGGTTAAAAATATCCCTTACAATAATATTTGTGTGTGCTTCTTTTTTGAGAGTGGGACCTGAGGGGAAGAAATTTCTGTTAGAAGGCTGTAATACAAAATCGGCACTGTAGTTACCTTCCTGAAATAAGTATAATCCTTATTTAAATACGAATTAAAGTCACATGCATGTGACTTTTACACAGTTGGTGTTGTGAGTGCTCTGTCTTGGTTTCCAGAAGGATCTATTTCATTTACCTCAAAATGAGATGGTTTTACTTCTCACTTAAAAATGTTTAATAGAGACCCCTGAGGAGTTTTCGGGCAACATGGACCCATGGTGGAGATGCACCTGATGACAGAGAAGGGAGAGTTAGGTCTGTCTTTGTGTACCACTCAGGTATCTGTGTAATGGTGCAGTCACAGGAATCAGTGATATTTATCATATCTTCAGCAAAACAAGATAAACATGTATAATCCGTAAAATTTAATCCTCCTATTATCTCCACTATTTTAGTTCTGCTTTTGCTTTGAATGGGGCTTGTAGTTCTTTGCCTTGCCAATTCCTTCCTTGTCTATTCCCTCCCATAGGAGTGGTTTATCTGTTTGGTTATTCAAATAACCTTACTTGGGACTTGGGAGAGTTCATAAGAACTCAGGCTATGGTTCTTAAACTTTAGAATTTGAATAATGTATATCCCATTTTAAAGAATAAAAAAGAAATCCTAAAGCTTGAGTACAAATCAAAATTATTTTTGTTATAATGTTACTTAGATATTTATGAGAATAAAGCAAGGTATAAGATCCATGTGCTTACAACTGTTGTACAAGAATATAAACAAAGCAAGTTTACATATTAGTTACAAATAAAAAGTACAAAATAAAAAAAAAGAAAAAGAAAAAAAATAATAAATGCCAAAGTAAGAAGATTAATGCAATGTGATGGACAAACTTGTCTTTGCTAAAATTAACTTGTCTCATATTGTGAATATTTTATTTAATATTATTGCTTAAGTTATTTTGAGTTTGAAATGCATATAACTTTTATAAGCTCTGTGGTGACTATAAAAGTACAGTGGAGGATGCAGGACAATTGCCATTTTGATATTAGGGCATTGTATTATATATCAGGAAGAACAGCTAGCTATTCTAATGGCTAGCTTTTTGTTTTGACTTTTTGTTTTGTTTTTGCTATTAAGTAACATTAGCTTCCATATACTTATCAAGTTTTTAAAAGTAATTTTGTAGTAATGATAGACATAAATTTCCAAACTAATCCAGAGAAGTTCCATGTATCTTTCAGCAATTTTCCTCAGAGGGAATTTTTCTATAACTCTATAATGAACCTTACTCACTGCATAATTTATTCCAAATATTTTCTGTCAGTCTTCACTAATATATGGCATGACTTTTCCCAATATCTTTGTTGAGAGAGGAACACAAGTTAAAAATGACACTTCCTAAAAATTATAACTCTCTAGAGAGAGATTCCAGGGATATCAAAGTATATGAAAGGCTTGATAAAGAATTCAAAAGAATAACGTTTTAAGAAGCTCAATGATGTCCAAAAGAATACAGTAAACAGTTCAATGAAATTAGGGAAACAATGTAGTATATGGATGAGATATCCAACAAAGAGCTAACAATTTGTAAAGGTACCAATCAGAAATCTTGGAAATGAAGTGCTCCATAAGACAAATTAAAAAAAAAAAAAAAACTTGGTTAAAATTGTTAATGATAAACTAATGGGAGAAAGAATATCAGAACTTGGAGATAGGTTTTTTTTTTTTTTCAAATATCACATTCAAACACATACATCACTGTCATATTTGAATGGGAAATAAAGGTTAAGGGAATAGAAAACCTGTTCAATAATATAATAGAAGAAAATATATACCTAATCTTGAGAAAGTCATGTATATCTAGGTACAGGTGGCTTATAGAACCTCAAACAGATATGATCAGAAAACATCCTCACCACAACAAACTATATAATTGAACTTTCAGCAGTAAAAACAAAGAAAGAAATTTAAAATCTTTAAGTGTAAAGTGGTAAGTCACATTTAAGGGCAACCCCCTTAGACTAACATTAGATTTTTCAGTATAAACGCCATAGGCCAGGAGGACATGAGATAACATATTTCAAGTTCTGAAAGAAAATAACTGCTAACCAAGGTTGCTATGCCCAGCAAGATTATTCTTAAGGATCAAAGATAATAAAGACCTGTTTTATTTCTAGAGATTATACTGGTATGTTGTAACCGTACATCATAGGAGGTTTAGTGTGATAGAAATATACATGCACATAGCACCCCGTGTGTTTTTGTTCAGATCCCACTCTCTTACTTCCTCCTCCCTATTTATTATTTATTTATTTTTATACTTTAATTGATGCATCACTTTTTTGTGTTGTATGTGATATTGGGGGTTGACCCCAGGGGCATTCTTCTTCCAAGCTATATCCCCAACCCATTTTTAAAAATAGGATCTCACTAGGTTGCTAAGAGTTTTACTACTTGCTAAGGCTGTCCTTGAACCTGAGATTCTTCTGTCTCAGCCTCCCAAGTACTGGGATCATAGGGCCACTACTCCCAGCTCTAAGGCCTTCTGAGGAAAGCCAAAATTAAGGGAAATCATGATCATCATATCAACTTTACAAAAGATGCTTTAAGGGAGTCTGTCATAGTTTAGATCTGCAATGTCCCCTAAAGGTTTATATTGAAGGCCTGGTTCCTAGCTGGTGGCACTGTTGGGAGGTGGTAGAAATGTTAGGATGTAGAGCCTGGTTGTAGGAAGCAAATCACTGGGGATGTTCTCTTGAAGGTATATTGGGGCCCTGCACCTTTCTTCTCTCTCCTTGCTCCCTGGCTGACAGGAGGTGAAAAAGTTACCTCTGTCATGCACTGCTGCTATGATGTGCTGCCTTGCTACAGGCATAAAAGCAATCAGGACAAGTGACCATGGACCGAAACTCTGAAATCATGAGCCAAAATAAATCTTTTCTCCTTTTAAGTTGTTTTTCTCAGACATTTTGTCACAGTGATAGAAAGCTGTGCTTACAAGTTCACAATACCAAATTACTGCTAACTCATGACATGCATCTTGGTATTTCACAGCTCCTCTCCTTTGCAAACACTGCTCCATCCATCTGGAATTCTCTTCCTTCTTTTACTGATCTGGAAAATTCTATTATTTATTTGAAAGCCCAGTTCAGATGTCCCAATCCTTCCAGAACGATTTCCCTGTATCACATGTCTCCTCCACGTGAATTGGCATGTATGCTAATCTCACTAGGCTGTAGTCTGTTGTATTTCTATTTGCTGGGAAGTAGGGATTACGTTAACTCTTCTTCCTAGTGTTTTGTATATTGAACTGAACTGATTTTAGACTCAGTCTTCTCCACTCCTCCTGTTGGCTTGCCTTTATAGAGTCCTGATCACCTGAATCACAGGCAACCATCAGAAGTACAATGATGTGTAGGTTAGAGTATTTGCCATCATCATTTTTAACCACAGACTTTCAGAACTGATGCAGCTGAAGATAATAATCACCGGTAAAAATAACAAGTTTCTATATGATGGCTCATTATTTGACTATTATAAAAGAATTCTGAGGACAAAAAAAATATTTCCTTATAACATTTAGGAGTGTTGTTTCCATTGTGAATTAAATGACCCATTATTTTGTTTATAATAATACAATGAATACCACCCAAGTATATTGTGGCCCTAACTCAGCAATCCCTTGGAAGCCTTAACCTTATTGCAGCTGTAGAAGCTAGTCTTCAAATTCCCCTGTTCTTTGGGAAATGAATCACAGAGTGTACATTTTTCATTTCTTTGCTCTCAGGAGGTTGACAAATTCTTATCATATAAAGGGTAGAGAATTTTTTCTCCCCTGAAATTTGCTTCCTAATGCCTGAATGTGCAAGATCCATTAATTGGCAACTCTGTCAAATGCCAAATAAAATGCCAATTTTTATTATTAGTTGTTATTTTTTCAATGTTTTCGACTTATAAAGTGTTTGCTTTTGTATGCCTATAGGAGAGACTTTGTATGCTTATAGGAGAAACATCTCTTTGATCAGAGGGTAGGCAGGGGCAGTGGGTGAGTTAGGGCAAGAGCTGAAGGCATAACTTAGCTCACCACATGCATCAGGATTTAGGGTAGATGCAACCTTGGTTGTCCTCAGATAACCTTGTTCAAACTTGGAGAATAAAAAGGAAGAAGGGAGATAAAACAGGAGAGACAGACAGGATTGTTTATTTATTTTGCATAGTCCATTAATTGCATAGCCAAAATATGTAAGACCAGAGATGGAAAAAGGCTTTGGATTGCTGAAGTTGGAGACTAGCTTTTGTGGAATGATAAATATTTTATACATCTGATCCCAACTCTCCTTCAGAAATGCCATTTTTGACGCTGGGCATGGTGGCACACCCTTGTAATCACAGTTCCGAGCCAGCCTCAGCTACTTAGTGAGGCTCTCTGCAACGTAGTAAGACCCTCTTTCAAAATAAATAGGGCTGAGAGTGTAGCTCAGAGGTAGAATGCCCCTAGGTTCAATCCCCAGTACTGCAAGGAAAAAAATGCCATTTTTGTAGACTGAATTCCAATACGGTGGGAATACTCACACCACAGTAAGTAGAAACAATGCTACAAATCAGGAGTCCTCCTCCTCCTCCTCCCCCTCCTCCTCCTCCTCCTCCTTCTCTTGCTCCTGTTGTTGTTGATATTTTTCCAGCTCACCACTGGTGAAACCACTGGTGTTCAGTTTCCATTTTGTGATGACTTCTGCCAACAGGTGTGCTAGAGCTTGTTTCTACTGGCTTTAAAAGAGCCAAATGAATATACTTCTTCCCAATTTCAGTACAGTGACATTATGCTGGTACCTTGAAATCTGCCATGATATAAGAATTTACACCATGGAAATCAGCAAAATCATGTTATTTTCTCCCCCCAAAACTCATTTTAAAACATTGACCAGCACATGATTGCTTCTGTATATGGAAATTCTCTGAAGAAATTACTGAAGAGAATTTTAGGACACAGCTTTCTGCCCTACCTGTTCATCTCCCCCTCCCCCTCCCCTTAAAATTTGATTTTTTGTTTGCAGTACTGGGCATTGAACCCAAAGGCTCTCTACCACCGAGATACCTAGCAAAACTCTTTTATTTTTCATTTTGAAACAGGGTCCCACTAAATTGCTGAGGCTGACCTGCAATTTCTGATCCTCTTGCCTTAGCTTCCTGAGTAGTTGAGATTACAGGTGTGCATCACCATGCCTGCCTCAAATTTTGATTTCTAATTTCCCTGAAAAGTCTGGTATTTTGATCCATCCTCCCCTGAAGCACACATGTGCACTAAGGTGTAAAAGAATTTAGTGTTGGAAAATCAGAGTACATGAAGTGTTGTTTTTCATACATTCTTCATATATTCACCTTGACATAAAATATATTTAAAAAATTATGAGCCGGGCGTGGTGGCGCACGCTTGTAATCCCAGCATTTGGGAGGCTGAGACCGGAGGATCTGGGTTCGCGGCCAGCCTCAGCTACCTAGTGAGGCACTCCGCAACTTAGTGAGACTCGGTTTCAAAATAAAGAATAAAAAATGGGGCTGGGGGTATAGCTCGGAGATAGAACGACCCTGAGTTCAATCCCCAGTACCGAAAAAAAAAAAAAAAATTATAGACCTGAAGGTGATTAAGAAGAAGAACATTCGGGAAAGTTGTTTGTTCTCTCACTATTTGCCAATCAGCAAGTTGCAAATTTATAAAATTCAAAGATATCCTGTTTTGTCCCCATTTCTAGGGAAAACAAAGGTTTAGTACTTAGGACCGCTTTAAACCCTTATTGACTCAAAGGAATGGACATCAACAAGTCTTGCCACTCCTCCAAAAGTTCACTCTCTTATATTCTCTTATATTGAAAATACTACCTAACCTTGAACACGAAGTCTCTTCTGAGAACCACTCATTCCCTGGGTGTCTCCCATATATATATGAAAATGTATATGTTAATAAACTTTTGTATTTCGTTAATATGTCTTTTGTTAGAAGAATTCATTCCTGATGGAAGAAAATTTTTTTATTTTTACTATGTCTTCCATATTAGTTCATGAAAATTCCTGAATTAGCCTATATATGCACCTTTTGTCTTATTTTTGGTTTGGTCACATCTTAACAACTCTTAATCAATTTTACTACATATACATCAACTCAGCTAGGTTACCCCACATTAATCAGGATGAATAAGTCAAGCACAGTGGAACATGCCTATAATCCCATTACATGGGAGGCTGAAACAGGAGGATTAGAGTTTCTAGACCATCTTCAATTTAGCAAGACCATGTCTCAAAAATAAAATATGAAATAGGACTGGGAGGTAGAATAACCCTGTGTCCAATTCCTACTAAAACACACACACACACACACACACACACACACACACACACACACATGCATATGCACCTACACACAAAATCAGGATAGAGATTTTTTTTTTTTGCTTGTAATTGCTGCATCATCCTGGGAATGTATCAAAATTTTCACTTGATCAAAATGAGGGACTGTGGTGTATAAGGCACTGTTCTAGGTAATGAGAGGCTTTGAGAGAATTGGGGGAGGGCAGATAACCTGGGAGATTTGAAAAGACATTGGTATATGTAACCTTTCTTCTTGGGTAAATTGCTGTTTATAGGTAGGGGAAGTGTGTGTCTCTGCCATGGGTGTTCAGAACATCTTGGTTACAGACCTGGATCTGTGGTGGATAGCCATTAGAGTTGAGGCTTGCCTCAGAGAGCTTATCAACACTGATGAAGGGCTAAATTTATTTATTCTGGCCATTTTATGTTTGCTTTCCCAGAACAGTTTTCCTCTCTTTTCAGCACTGCTCTGCATTCTGAGATATGGACCTGTGTGGATTGTAGACCTCTATGGGAGGCATCAACAGATGAGAGGAAGAAGAGATAAGTCAGTTTGGTAATGACTGTGTTTCTCTGCCTGTGGCTATGGTTCACTCTCATTCACATAATCTCCACCTGCCCCTGTGCTCTGGTTTGTGTCTGGAATGACCCCCAAAGTCCCATGTGCTCAGAGACAGGATTTGGGGAAGTAATTGGATTGGAACATAAGGGCACTGACCTCATCAGTGGATTAATCTATTGATGAATAAATGAACTACCAGGAGGTAGGAGCTGGTTGGAAGAGGTTGCCACTGAGATGTGTCCTGGAAGGGCTTATCTTCTCTATGGCCCCCTTCCCATCCACCATGAGCTGAATAACTTTCCTCTTCCATGCCTTCTGACCTTGTTGATTCTCTTAACTTTGCTCATCTCTTGTTTTTTAAAAAATCCTTATATCATTTAAATGGATCATATAAGCTAGGCATAGTGGCACATTCCTGTCATCTCTGTACTTGGGGGACTGAGACCGGAGGAGAGCAGGTTTCAGGCAGGCCTCATCAAATTGTCAAAACCCTCAGCAACTTAGAGAGACCTGGCTTTCAAAATAAAATAAAATTGGGCTAGGGATGTAGGGATGTGGTTCAAGAGTAGAATGTCTCTGTGCCAAAATAAATAAATAAATAAATAAATAAATAAATAAATAAATAAATAAATAAAGATCTATCTACTGTCAGGAGACAGACTAATACATTGCTATAATGTGGTTTCCCTTTCAGTGAAGGGAAAATGGAGCTTGATCTTTTTTTTAATTCATTGTAGATTGGCATTTCTTGTACACTCAGCCTCAAGCCAAACTGCAGCATTTTTTATTTATTTGTTTGTTTGGCTCCAAGATTTCCCTAATCCAAAGCCTGGCCTGAATTTCAGAAGGGTAGTGTCAATCTTGGCCTCACCAAATTTTTCTCATTTTCCTTGCAAGCACCAATTTTCTGGTTACTTCCTTTTTTGTTTTATTGAATCTCAACCACATGCCTATTCTCTTCATTGTTTCCCTTAAGTACAGTAGCTAGTTCTTCTAGTCTAGGTATATTTCTTCTATTGCATATAATCATGTGAGTTTACTAGATTTATTAAAGCATTTGAAAATATCACTATGGCTTTAAATATGACTAGTATTTCCAAAATACAGAAAGGTTATCAACAAATCTGGAAGGACACAGAATATTAATAATCCGAACACTAGCACTTTAACATTCATTATGCCTAAATATTTTTAGACTAATTTATTAATTCACAAACAGCAAAAAAAAAAAAAAGATATACAGCTAGGGGATCTATTTTCATATTAATATTTAAAATACTTTCAGTATTTACCATTTTATACTCATTAATTCTCTCAAGACTTTTTGCTCCCAGGAAATCTGTCAATTACAAACCAAAGATAATATCTAAAGTGACCTGTAAAATGCAATTCACACTGGCAGGCAGGGAGGTGAAAGCTCACCTGAGAGTACAATTAGCAAAATTTCTCCAAATTTATGCAAATGAACAAATTATGTTACCATCTTGAAAAATCCATATTTATTATTGCCCCAAACAGAACCAATCAGTATCTGATTTTGGAATCTAGCCTTCAAAACAGGGCAATCCTCATAAGAAAATGAGGAGATATACCAATGACCATGAATGGAAAATTCACCAAAAAAGACTCAAAGTTTTAAAACGTATATAACAAAACATTAGCTTCATTAATAAAATTATGTAAAATAAAACTATAGGACTTTTTGCCTTTCAGATATTTTAATAAAAATATTAATGAGTGGTACAATAATATCATGTAATGGTTAAAAGCAAGGTGTTTGAAGCCATACTGCCTGGGGGATTGTGTAATAACTTTCTTTCTAACTATGTAATTTTGGACACAATTTAAATCTAGATAATCCAAGTATTTAAACCAGTAAAATGGGAATTTTAAGGTATATTAAAATATACCTTATAGTGTTGTTTAAAAATTTTAAAAACATGATCTCTATATTAAGGGATTAATAAATGTCAGCAATTATTATTACAGCTATGATGAATGAAGATGAACTGTGGTAAAGACAGTAACTTGGACAAAAATACTTCATTATACTGTAATGAGAGTGCAAATTGACTTTTCAGAGGGAAATTTTCTTGTATACATATAGAGCTTTAGAAATTTCATTTCCTAGTAAAACTAGTTCTAATCATTTATCCTAAAGAAATTATCACAGAAATTAACAAAGATTTATTATCAAGAATGCTCATTTTAGCATTATTTATAGACAATAATTAGAAATAATTTCTAAAATATGCAAATATTGAAATAATTCAATGGAATATTCTATGATAAATTACTTTTGAATATTATTTAATGTTTTACAAATTATGTGAAAAAGCAGAATATAAGCTTTCTGTGGTTGAACTTTAAAGTTTGCTTTAAAGTGAAAAATTTGTCACACACACAGGAAAATATGAAAGTGAATTCATAAAGCTCATTGACTACTGTTATTGCAGGTGATTTTTTTTTTGCTGATGTTACCGATTTGTGTTTTCTAAGATTTTTTTTTTAATGAACATTAATAGTTTCAAAATTAGAAATAAATCTGATGAAAGTTTCTTTTAAGGGCTTTATGTGTAATTAACTGATGTTCCAGCAAGTGCAGTCCTGATGGGCTCCTGCTCATCTTTCTTTCCTGACAGTTGCATGCTCAATTAGGTGTATTTGCTACTTCACATATAACTTATGGCCATTTGTTGTAAGTGTGACTATAATTACCTGGCCAGCGACCCTGACACCAATTAGTAGCCAAGCATAGACGTAACTCATCTCCACTTACAGGGCACTTAAAACTAGTGTTTATCGAGAATATACGATATGCTAGAGATTATTTATTATTTTCCATGTATTATCTGTTTTAGCCTTTATAATTAGTCCATACATTAGGTGAACATTTTTATATTTTATAGAACAAAAACTTAAGGCCTACTGAAATTCAACTTGCCCCATTTGCACAACTTCCAAGACTAGAATTATAGTCAAAATAGTGTGACTTCAGAAATTAAGTTTATGTAAGTTTATGTATACCATCTCTCAAAATTCTTCATGCATAACTGGCTTTTAGTTTTTGTTCTCACTATTGGTAAGAAGAGGAGAAAATATTATTCTAAAATACAATCTAAGATTTATAGATGTCTGAAAAGTTAGCATAAAATATCTTGGAATTAAAAAACTATTGCTACTATAAATACTAGGCAAAAACACTAAAATTGAGATTACTTGTAGACATTTTTCTTAAAACAATATGCTTGCAAAAAATAAAAGAACTTAATCAAATTAAGAAATGTTTTTACAAATCATAGCATTTTTTTCAAGAAAGAAGGTTTAAAACAATCTGCCTTATATGGGAATTATTTTGTAGTTTGTTTATTAAATTTATTTTAAAACTTAAATTAATTTAACTGATATATAAAAACAAAATTCTACACATTAATGGGGTGCCATGTGATGTTTTGATACATGTATACATTTTAGAATATTTATGTCAGGTTGAACTATCTTCTTAAACATTTATCATTTATTTATAGTGAAACCATTCAAAATTCTTCTGGGCTTTTGAAAAATGCACCCTACTATGCATTAGCACAGCAGAACTTCTTATACCTATCCAGCTATAACTTACCCATTTGTCAACCCCTCCCCATCCCTGCTTGCCCCCTACTCTCCCCAGTAAGATCTTCAACTCCATTTTATGTTGTGGCAAATGACAGGATTTCATTCTTTTTATGGCTGAACAGCATTCTGTTGTGCATGTGTACCATATTTTCTTTATCACCATCTGATGGAAATAGGATATTTCAATTTCTTGGATATAGTGAATAGTGTTTCAGTAAATGTAGGAGTACAGATTTTTCTTCAACAGCTGATTTACTTTTCTTTGGATTAATACCCTGGAGTGGGATTGCTGAATACTACACTAGTTCTATGGTTAATTTTTTGAATACCCTCCACATTGTTTTTTATAATGATTTTCCTAATTGACATTTCTACTAACACTGTGCAAAGGGTTCACTTTTGTTGAACATCCTCTCCAACACTTATTATTATTTTTTTATATTAAGCATTCTTACTGGAGTGAGACAATGTCCCATTGTGGTTTTGGTTTACATTTCCCTCATGGTTCGTGATGTTGAACATTTTTTCATGCACCTGTTGTCCATGAGTGTGCTTTCTTTTGATAAATGTCTATATAGGTCTGTTGATCATTTTTTATTGGCTTATATATTTTTTGCTATTAAATTTTAGTTCCTTATTTTGTGATCATTAACCTCTTGTCAGATGTATTAGTTTGAAAATATTTTCTTCCATCCTGTAGGTTATATCTTCACTTTGCTGATTATTTCTTTTGCTGTGCAGGAACTTGTAGTTTGATATAAACCTATTTGTCTATTTTTACTTTTCTTTCCTATGCTTTGAAAGTCTTGTTAAAATAACAACAGCACCTTGTTCATTTCAATGTCCTGAGGCATTTACCCTATTTTGTTCTGGTAGTTTCATAGTTTCAGTTTGATGTTTTTAATGGTGAGAATTAGGGGTCTAGTCTTACTCCTAGATATTCAATTATCTCAGCACAATTTGTTACAAAGACTAGAATTAATTTCTTTAAAAATTTTGTATTGATGCATTATAATTTTACATAATTGTGGGATTCATTGTTACATATTTGTACATTACATGCACAGAACATAATTTAACCAATTTCATTCCCAAGGAATTAGTTTTTAATAATAGAAATATTTCTTATCTTTAGGTTGATGTTTTGTGTGTGTTTTTTTTTTTTTTTTTTTTTGATGGAAGAACTTTCTTTCCTAGTTTATCATGCTGATGCTCATATGATACTTTGTAATTATTCTCAGGTCATTTCTAATGTGAATCTTGGTTTCCTAATTGGACAATGAAGACAGAGGAAACATTATATTTTTAATATAGAATATTGAGCAGAAGTAGAACTGTTACTGTTTCTGGTTATAACACTAATTTTTCCGCAAGTGGCCACCCAGAGAGTATAAAGGTTGAACATCATGTTCTCACTTGTATAATGAAAGGGTATTTTTATAATCTCAAACATGGCTTTTAACTATGATTCTGATAATGCCAGAACTTCATGGGTATACAATAAATATTTATAAAAGTGAGTACATATTTTAAAGCTATTTCTTAATCTATTATACTCCCAACTTCTGTGAGATCAACATTTTTATATTCCACATATGAATGAAATCATACAGTACTAGTCTTCCTGAGAAAAGCCTCACCTCGCTCATGAAGTCTTTGCTAATAGTTCACACTGTCTTAACTCATATAGTACAGTAGTTGCTTCTTAATCTTTAAACATTTCTTAGTAATTTCACATATGGAAGTTTTTGTCTTAAGTTGTAAAGCAATTGGGCAGAGACAAATTTTTAATACATAATTTCACATAAAACTCCTTGGGTTCTATCACAGTGCTCCTTGAGTCTCACAGTTAATGTTTAGTAAATTCTTGCTGAATGCAGAGCAACCTTGAATTAGCAACTAGATGCAGATTTTTCCATGTCAGGGCATCTCTTTCATCAAAATCAGGTTCTTCAGATTGCATTTTTGGTCTTCTCCATGTCTATAGTGGCTTTATCATCACAATTATCAGCATCTTTATGACCAAGAAGCATTCATAGAATCCTTCTAGAGTAAATGAAAGCAGCCCAAGCTCTGCCCTCCGGTGAGATGGGAAGCAGCTGGCCATTATTTTCTATGTAATAACCTTTCATATATTTGAAGATTATTCCAGAGTCTAAGATCATTAACTTCAAAAGACCCTCAAATATTGGACACAGTCAATTGCTGCACAAAGGGGGAATCAGAGGGATGAGGAAGAATGTATGATGGGAAGAGCAGGCATCCTTTGTATTACCAGCTTACTACCCATGTCCCCATCCAGTGCAATGCAGCAGGCAAACATGGGAGAAGATGAGCTGTCAGTCTCTTGGTGCACATCATTTGTCATGGGTCCTCTTACATCTGCAGAAGCAGAGAAGCCTCTGTTAGTATGCAGAGCTTGTCATGGGAGCAGTAGTCTCTGCTCTGTGTACACCGAGTACACTTTTGATCTTGTCAGCTAATGTAGCTGAGAAGGGTTGTACGGCAGAGTTGCAATTTTGCTGCTGCTCTTGGCAGTTATAATTAAAATCAAATACTAGATGATAGATATAAAAAAAAGATAGATGACTTTTCTCATTCTCCAAAGAGGTGGGGGATAAATTTAGAGTGCCCTTTCATAGACAGTGTTTACACTTAAAAAAATCTCACCTAAAATCCACAGCACAGCCCTGGTGCATGACTACATTATTTTTTAATTAATTAATTAATGTATTTATTTTTTAGCATGGATTCTTTTATACATTTCTTGAGTACAACAGGGTTACATAGACATTTATGACATATCAATCATTATCAGATCACAAATAGCACCACTTCTTTGTTTTACACATATAGCCCACATTTTTAACATAGCCTGGTAAAGCAAACTTTCTAGAGTCATAAAACCATACTCCTTTAGGGTCATATCTTTACTTTCCAAGAAGTAGGAGGGTCTTTCATCTACGCATCCTAGGGGCAATCTCCAGACTTCGAGACACCAATGTAGTCATAGCAGAAGAGACAGTATAATTGCTCATATATGCAGACAGCAACTGCCGGGGGGAAAGGGCCCAGCTGGGCTCCCACAACTCCCCCGTTATAATTTTAAAATGCACGAAGGACTGTGCCTGTCTTAGGTCGTTTCCTACCAGGTGCTTAATCTTACCCGTCATGGGGTCTCGATGAGTCATTCAACGAGCCCTGTCTTAGGTTGATTTGCCCTGAGAAAATCGAACCCGTCATAGAATTTGACTTAATGGAAGGTGAAGGGGTATGGAGGACACTCTAATGAACATGATGTACTTTCTATGAACACATCAAAGTCAATCACTAAACTGACCTTGAGAAGGAGGGAAGAGGAGAGAGTGGGGTGGGAATTGGGGAAGGGTTAAATGAGAAATGTGTGCATGGATGTCTTTACCTATACTAGCTTGTACCTAACGAAGATGTTTAATTACAATGCACCAAATAAGGGAAAGATGAAAAAAGAAAAAAAAGATTTGTTAAAGTTGCACCCGGAGATTTTGAATCTACATAATGCGGAGCCCACTTCTATTAACCTGGCAGAAACAGCTAAAACATATGTAGATTGCCTTCAAGCCTTGGTCACTACCTGGCCCTCTTTTACCTCCTTGCTAGGAGGAGCTATCGTAGCAACAGCAATAGTCATTCTAGGTTTATGCAATCTACCACTTGTTGTATGCCTTGTGATCAATGCCTATGTTAGTATATGAGCAGATTTACATGGAATAAAACTGCAAGCACTGCCTCGCACAGGGCCTGGTAGTCAATGCATGACTACATTTTCATGTGGGAATTAGATCAAGGATTAGAGCCCAGTCTGAAACATATACATGTGACTTCTACACCTAACTGCATACTTCAAGGAATAATCATTTAATATCTTCAATTACACACACATCAATTCATAAAGTGGTAATTGTTTCCAGGAGAGAGAATCAAAAAGCCAAAGGCCAGTTTGACTATCTTCCTTTGCATAACTTTAGATTTCAAAAATCACCTTCATTTCTGGTTTATTTGCTTAGTGTCTGAGTTACATATTTCTTGATTATACTTCATTATCAGTTCTTTCTATATCTCCTTTTCATTTGACTCAAAAATATTTATCACTCTACTTGAAGTCTTCCTTGATTTTTGATTTTTAGCCAAGAGAATTCAATTAAGTTCACCTGAAATAATGAAAACTGAGGTCATAAGAGTACCAATAAATAATAAAAATAATAAGAAGGCTATAAAATATTCAGATTGGGGGTCAACAAAGTTTAATGGTACTCATTTTTTTTCATTAATTAAATAGTTGGTGGCAGTCATTTTTCTTTTTTTTCTAACTCTTCCCACAGGCACTGATATTCTTTGACCAGAATGCCAAAACTGAATAAAACGGGTAGATTTCTCAGCTCCCAATTCTTGCACATTGGTCCTTGAATCAGAATTGATATCATTAAACAGTGGTCATGAAGGCTAAATTTTCTGGAACATTTCTAATTGTATTTATTTATTTGGTACTGGGGATTGAACTCAGGGGCATTCTACCTCTGAGCTACACCCAAACCCAGCCCTATTTTATTCTTTTTTTTAGGAATTTCTTTTTTTTTTTAATTGTAAAAATTCGTGCATTGTAAGCATACATCTTTGTTAGGTACAAATTGATAACCACATATGTGCCCACATTTCTCATTTGACCCCTTCCCCAATTCCTACCCCGCTCCCTCACCCTCCCTCCCTCTCAGGTTCAGTTCAGTGAGTGACCTTGATATAGTTGTATGAGTACATCATGTGTCTTAGGATGTCCGAGCCCCCTCCCCCCGTCCATCCCCTTCGGTTAAATCAACTTCTTTGCTTATCAAGGGTCTCTCCTTTTTCATCTGGAGACCCTCTTATGCCCCATCTTCTCCCTAGCATCCGCATATTAGGGAGAATATATGCTTCTTTACTCTTTGTTTTTTTTTGTTTTGTTTTCTTTTTGCGGTACTAGGGATTGAACTCAGGGGCATTCTACCTCCGAGCTATATCCCCAACCCTATTTTTTAACCTTTAGTTTGAAACCAGGTCTCACTAAGTTGTGGAGTGCCTCACTAGGTAGCTGAGGCTGGCCACGAACCTGGATCCTCCGGTCTCAGCCTCCCGAATGCTGGGATTACAAGCGTGCGCCACCAAGCCAGGCTTCTTTACTCTTTGTGACTGACTAATCTCACTTAACATAATGTTTTCCAGTTGCATCCATTTCCCTACAAAGAACATGATTTTGTTCTTCTTTATTTGGAAGCAGGGTCTTGCTAGGTTTGTAAGAGTCTCACTACTTGCTGAGGCTGTCTTCAAACCTGTGATCCTCCTGTCTCAGCCTCCAAAGTACTGGGATTACAAGCGTGTGCCACTACACCTAGCTTGAATATTTCTAATTTTAAAAAGTATCTCCCATGTGTCTCATAAACATTTATATGCAATTTACAGCATACAACTTGATTCATAGTCTGGAAAAATAAGGTTTTATGTATATAATGTATAATGTATATAATGTATTATATATATGTATTATATATATTATATATATATAATATATATATTATATATTATATATATACATGTATACACACATATATGCATATTTAATGCATCTATGTATCTAAAATAAATTAAATATATGTATATGCATTTAAAATCAACTATATATATGTATGTATATATTTGTATTCACACAGTTAACTCCTATTTTTCTCATTAGTTTTGCTCTATAAAGTTGTCACAAACATTGAGTTAGCAAACACTAAACTTTTGCTCCCAGAAGAAATACAGGGTTAGGTTGTGAGCACCCTCATCACAACATTCTTGTCAAGTGATCAATATGTAACTTCATTTTATATGTGTTTCTGTTTAAGGACACCTTGCTGATTTGTTAACATTGAACTCACAGTCAACATCACTATAACTCATGCTTAAATAAAGATTATTGAACACACATATCTTCTCTGCAAGGCACCTCCCAGGCTTCATGTGCTTAGGACCATATTAAACAATAGTTGAGCACTATACTCGAGGACTATTTTAAATAGCAAAAAGGGCACAAAGCACAACATTGCAAAAGATATGGCACTTATCAGAGCACAAAAAAGGACACTCATTTACAGTAGAAAAGTTGAAATTAGAAGGCAGAGTATTGCCTTTTTTAAAAATCACAATTTGGAACGTGCCTGTCATGTGGTCCAAATGCTTCTTTCCTCTATACATATCTGCCAATGGCTGTGAACACACTGAGTATTGACTGTACAATGAGGATCAATTGTATGTGTGTGTGTAGCTGTTTCATCTAAATTGATTGCTGAGGGAATTTTTTAAAAATTAACAAATCTAAAAACCTAAATCAGAAATCTTAATAACTTCCTGGGCAGTCCTAAGATGAATGGAGTCAGCCTGACCATTTGCCACACTGAGTAAAGACATTGATCCTCAGAAGGGATGACAGAGACCTTCAGTCCCCAACAGGATGACCTGTAATCCTTCCACTCACTGGTGTTATGTTATGCTCTAGCCTTAAGATTCCAGAGAGAGAGAGAGAGAGAGAGAGAGAGAGAGAGAGAGAGAGACAGAGACAGAGACAGAGACAGAGAGACTGACTTAATCATCTCCACATACTCAGCCTCTCCCACTTCTGATTCCTCTTGTCATTTACTACACTTCTTTCAACCACATAAGTTACAGAAACACCATTGCTTATATTTGCAAAGTTTCATTGAAAAAGTAGAAACATTCCCAAGGCAAAACAAAACCAGTCAAGTGTGACTACCAACAGATGGTGTTAGTGTTTACTTATACACCACTTTGTTCTTACCAAGAAACTGAATTTGAGGAGAAATTTTCAGAACCTAATGTGCGCATTAATAGAGCAGCTTCTAGAATTATGCATCTGTCCATCCCCTCCATTTAGCTGTTATTTTAAGGGTAAAGTGGTATATTGCATTAATATTTGCAACATTCATTTAAATCACAATGTCTGATACTATGTAGTTTGTTCTCAATTAAATATATTTTGGATTTATTTATTTATTTATTTATTTATTTATTTATTTATTTATTTATTTATTTATTTATTTTGCGGTACTGGGGATTGAACTCAGGGGCATTCTACCTCCAAGCTACACACCCAGCCCCATTTTTTTTAATTTTTATTTTTTATTCGTACATTGTAAGCATACATCATTGTTAGGTACAAATTGATAATGATATATGTGCTCACAATTCTCATTTGACCCCTTCCCCAAATTCCCACCCAGGTCCCTCGCCCTCCCTCCCACTCAAGGTCAGTTTAGTGAGTGACTTTGATATACATTAGTGTGCCCACCCCCCCGTCCAACCCCTTCGGTTAAACCAACTTCTTTGCTTTTGAGGATCTCTCCTTTTTCATCTGGAGACCCTCTTATGCCCCATCTTCTCCCTAGCATCCGCATATTAGGGAGAACATATGTTTCTTTACTCTTTGTGATTGGCTAATCTCACTTAACATAATGTTTTCCAGTTGCCTCCATTTCCCTGCAAATAATATGATTTTGTTCTTCTTTATGGCTGAGTAAAATTCCATTGTGTACATATCCCATAGTTTTGTAATCCATTCATCTGTCGATGGACATCTTGGCTAGTTCCATAGTTTGGCTATTGTGAATTGTGCAGCTATAAACATAGATACACATAGGTTGGTCTGATAGTTTGGTTTCCATTCCTTTGGGTAGATACCCAAAAGTGGTATTGCTGGATCATATGGTATATTCATTCCCATACGTCTGAGGATCCTCCATACTGTTTTCCACAGTGGTTGCACTAGTTTGCAATCCCACCAACAGTGTATTAGAGTTCCCACTTCTCCACATCCTTGCCAGCAGTTGTTGTTCGTGTTTTTTATGATTGCCATCCTGACTGGAGTTAGATGAAATCTCAAGGTAGTTTTGATTTGCATCTCTCTGATTGCTAATGATGTGGAACATTTCCTCATACATTTATTGGCCATTTGTATTTCTTCTTTTGTGAAGTGTCTATTTAGATCCTTTGCCCATTTTTTGATTGGGTTATTTGCTCTCTTAGCTGTGATTTTCTTGAGTTCTTTGTATATCCTAGATATTAGACCTCTA
>PVLC010027694.1:0-21854 GCA_004027655.1 Graphiurus murinus
TCAGCTTTATAAAAACTTGTGCTCATGGCTTTTCCATTTGTAAAGATTTTTTCATGTCCTTTGTCAGCATTGGAAAGTTTCCCTCACATAGATCTTGTGGGCACCATACTAGGTGAAGACTCTTTGTTAGATAGGAGAGAAACCAGGCTGGAGATGGCATGGTGGGTTAGGAGAGCACTTCTCAGGCAAGATGTAATTAGTGCCTGAGCTATGTGGAGGCAGTAGAAGTCAAAGGAGCAGAATCGTTTAGTTACCAGAAATTGGAAGCAAGGGACAGAAAAGGTTTTGATCTTAAGGGAGAGGAAGTTGAGGCAAGTGAAGTTATCAGAAAAGGAATACAAGGAGATGAAACAAATTGCAAGCAGTAAGGTGATACAGCTAGTTTGGGAAATGTTGGTCCTCAGGTATCAGCAAGGTGCTCAGGTGGACATGTTTATCAGGCAGGTGGAAACAAATGTCTCAACATGTAGACATGGTCTGTTAAAGTAAATCCATTGGGTGAGAGTCAAAGCTCTTTGTAGAAGGTAGGGAGTAGCTAGAGAGACAAAAGTAAGGATAGGAACTTGGAGATGCTCTACTTGGAGGAGAAGAAAGATAAACCGGCAAAGAGGTCAGTATAGGAGCAGTAAGAATGTGAAAGAAATAGGCCAGTGCAGAGACAGGAAGAAGAGAAGACAATAGTGGTGAGTGAGAGCATGTTGTGTTTCTCATTCACGAAATGTTCTGATAAACTGGCATCAGAGACGAGTGGTGTGGAGTTCACATCCTGACACTGTTACCTAGGACTTAAATGTCTTAAGGTAAGTCTCTGTGAGCCTTAGTTTCTTCCTCTGGAAAATGGAGATAATAGTACCCTGTCTCACAGGGCCTTTGTAATGATGAAGAGAGATATTTCTGCAAAGGCAGCAGACACTCAGAAATCCAAGCTCCTTCCCCAGCACTCAGGGCTCCTGCATGGCAGGATTTCTGATGATACCACACTGGAGTTGCCTCACTCTGAAGGAATGTGTGGCCAACAAGTGGGAAGACACATCAAGGAATTGAGGGTTTGGCATTTAGGATATTAGAAATGAACCAGTAGGGAAAATATATTTTTAGAACAATGGCTACAAAGGCCAGATTCCAAGGGGCTAAGAAGTAAGCGGCTTATTCCCTGCTCTGGACTCTGTTCTTGTCCCCCCAGACTTTATTCTGTTAGGTACCTTTCCAATGTTTCTTTTTGGGACTATACTATATTAAACAGACTAAAAGATGGCGTACTGAACACTCTGTTCTACACCTTTCACTAACAAATGTCTTGGAGCTCTTTCCATCTCTGTGCATAGAGACCCTCTTTGTTCTTTTAGACAGCTGCATTCCAGTACATGGATACATTATAACTTTGTTCTCTACTGATGAACATTTGGGTTGTTTCCAGTCTCCTGTTTATAAATAATACTGGAATAGTTAACCATGTACACCTGCTATTTCACACAGCAGTCCTATCTGTAGAATAAATTCCCCAAGTGAAATTGCTATACAAAAAATTTGTAATCACATTGAAAAAGAGAGTCCACTCCTACAAATTCAAAAAACAAAGCTATAATTCTTCTATGATGTTCCAGGCTAAGAGAGGAACAGATAAACGAAAATCCCTACAGAAAAGTTTCTTACTTCCTCTCTCTCTCTCTCTCTCTCTCTCTCTCTCTCTCTCTCTCTCTCTCTCTCTCTTTTTCAGTACTGGGGATTGAACTCAGGGGCATTCTACCTCCAAGCTATACCCCCTGCCCTATTTTTTATTCTTTATTTTGAAACAGGGTCTCACTAAGTTGAGGAGTGCCTCATTAGGTAGCTGAGGCTGGCAGCGAACACGGATCCTCTGGTCTCAGCCTCCCAAATGCTGGGATTACAAGTGTGCACCACCACGCCCGGCTCTTACTTCCTTTCTTTAGAAAAACAGAAAACAAACCCAAACTTCCATGATGAATGTACATTTTACTCCCATTTAATGTGTTTTGCACCAGATATTGTGGAAATTATTGAGTTTGATGTACTCTGCTATGATTTTTATTCACAGCCTTTTTCAAAGTCTTTTGAATAACATTAGAAAAGTGGTTGACTTTTGCAGGAATTAGTATGTAGGAAACCTGAGTTGGAGTTCATTAGAATGGCAACTATAGAGATATTTTATGATTATACAACCTCAGCAATCATATATTCCCAAGCCAAATTATTGAGTTAGTGGTTGGCAGGCATACAAGTATAAATTCACATGGTTCCCACTTCTTTCCTGGCTATTTCCAGCACTCTGACCCCCACTAAAAACTGCATATCCCTTACTTTAAAACAAGGAGCCTCCTCTTCCAGGAGGCCTCAAGCCAGCCAGCATACACTGCAGCTGGGTGCGGAGACTTGGCACTTCAACTGCATAGGGTAGAAGATCCAAAAGAGAATAAAGAGCCAGAAAGTGGCCTGTTCTCCTTATTCCTGACATCAATCATCCTTCTAGATGATTCTGACTTTGAGAGAGGGGCACTTTTCCAGGGAGCTTTCTCCCAAGCCATGTCCTCATAAATCAGAATGTGCTGCCCTTCCACAGTTTACACCAGGGACAAGCCCTTCAGGATGAGCAGAAGGCCAGCCCAGGAATCCAAAAGATAAGGCAAGGCCCCTGTACCCACAAAGGATTTGAAAAGACGGAGGAGGAGGAGAAACCATCAAGCAGGCAGAAGCACAAAAACACTGAAGTTTTGTGCTTTACAGCATTTTCTATCAAACTGAAAAATCATAGCGACAAAAAAATTAGAATGTTCCACCCGCAAGGAAGAAGCAGGAGAGAGATGGACCAACTATGTGGGCGGTGCGAGCACTGCAGCTCTAGAGATGGGGCCACCTGGTGAAGATTAGGGGAAATAGCTCAGGGTTAAAGAAAGTAGCTCCAGGAACTCCAGCAAGCTCGGGGAGCCAGGAGGAATGAATAGCTTTGGAAATCAAAGTACAGCTGCTCTTTTTTTGCTGTTTAAATCATTATATATTAGCTGCAAATTTAGTTTGTTGGCCAACACTCAAAAGTGACATATGGCCAATAAAAGGTTCGAAGGAGTTTTCCATCTGCTGTTCAACTTTACCATGACTTCCATGCATACAGCTCAGTATCAGGGCGGGCTGCACTTCAGAATCTTTTTGTGAGCTGTACCCAGGCTGTTAAGCGGGTGATATTCTAAGCCAGCATATGCCACCAGCCCAGCAGAATGTCTGACAGGTTGATGTGCATGTTCTCTGAAATCTGTTCCACTCTCAGATCCAACTACCTTCTAGGATCCACAGAGAAAAACAAAGTGCCTGAATGGAAGAGCCCTCTGGAATGTCACAGGTAGAATGTCATAGGTTCCACAAGTGGAGATCTCCTGAGGCATTATCTGGATATTCAACAAAAAGCTTGTAAGAGGCAACGACACTCTGAGAACTCATTAAAACCCAAGCCAAATCCAATGGAATTGGCAAGTGTCAGTGGCTGGGTTGTAGAAACTGCATCCATTGGCATTAAAATGCAAAGAGAATAGGTTTATTTCCCTGGCTTTGAGTTGTTTGTTTCACCCACCGTGAAACTTGAATTGCCTGCAATTGAGTAAATCGAGGATAGGTGGTCCAGTTTGTGTTCAGTTTTCATGCATTGAGCTGTGTGTGTGTGTGTGTGTGTGTGTGTGTGTGTGTGTGTGTGTGTGTCCTCTCTGCCCTCTGCAGCCCACATTCAGGGATGCTGTGATGGTCCTGCTGTACTCTCGAGAAGTGTCTAGGTACTCAAAACCATTCTAATCCACTTCTAATTATATTCTTAAAAATGGAACTGAAAGATACCCCCTCTGATTTCTTTGTTCAAGTAAAAGAACAAAAACTGTCCCCAAAGGTGATTTCACCGTAACCCAGAGGGAGCAAGCAGGAGAAAGGAAGATTCCCAGTGCTGCACTTTGCTTGCGTTCTACGTGATGCTGTCATTCCCCTGCCTACCTTGCTCCTGTCAGAAATATATTGCCAGAGGCAGAGAGAGGTTCGGAGCTAGACTCAAAGAAAGTCTATCACAAACTCTCCTTTTGAATCTTGTTGGCAAAGAGATGGTGGAAGGGCAGGAGGGAGACAGGGGAGGAAAAGAGACGAAAAGAGACTTGTTGAAATACTATGTAGGAATTGATGTATAAAAGAAAAAAGTCCCTGAGACTGTGAGGAGGTGGCACAGATTCTAACCATGAATCATTTGCACAGAAATGGGTGCTCAGTTGCGACAGACAGCAAGGATTTAGGAAGATGGATTCCTCCTGGGTTCAGTGAGAAGGCCCATGGAGCTTGGGGTTTGGCAGAGACTCACAGACTCTTTCTCCAATGTGCTGACTGGGTAAAAACTCCGTCCTCAAGGAGCCAGCTCCTCTGGAGACTATAATTTTTTTTAACCCATGTGTACTTGAGGGAAAATTTAATCTCTCTGCCTCTGACTCATTTACACTTAACTCACCAAAACATTGTTTTGCTCTGTACTATCCAATGGCCAGTAACTTATAGTTTAATTTAGAAACAGCCTCTGGGACTGGAAAAAGACCCAAACCAAGACTCAACACTCAGACCCAGCTTCTGCTTTGGTTGCAAAGGGTGGGAGGTTATTTCTGTGGGGAGAGTGGTCTCCATTTGAACCTTTCCCCAGCTCCCACTCTTCCTTCACCCAATGCATGTGGACATGCACTCATATTCACACTCACTCATACACTCAAGTTAGGAAGGAGTCTGGTAGAGGTTAGTGGAACAGGAAACATAACTGGCTCTGATGGAAATGAAAATAGAAATGGCCTTGGGCGCTGTGGGACACGCCTGAAATCCCAGCCACTTGGAAGGCTTAGGTAGGAGAATTGCAGGTTTGAGGCCAGCCTGGGTGACTTAGGGAGACCTTGTCTCAACATAAAAAATAAAAAGGGTTGGGGGCACAACTTGGCATTAGAGTGTTTGCCTAGTAGACACAAATTCCTGGGTTCAATATCTACTACTAGTAAAAATAAAATAAAAATGGTAATGGTCAAGAATAGCACCCTAAGCTGAGCGTGGTGGCACACACTTGTAATCCCAGCATTCGGGAGGCTGAGACTGGAGGATCCGGGTTCGCGGCCAGCCTCAGCTATCTAGTGAGGGACTCCGCAACTTAGTGAGACCCGGTTTCAAAATAAAGTAAAAAAAAAAAAAAAAAAATAGGGCTGGGGGTATAGCTTGGAGGTAGAATGCCCCTGAGTTCAATCCCCAGTACCACACAAAAAAAAAAAAAAGAATAGCACCCTAAGCACCCCAATCAGCTTTGGAGCAGATTGCCTGAGGCTTAAGTTCTAGCTCCACCCTTTTCTTGCTGTATTTCCATAGGCAAGTTACTTAATCTTTCATACTTAATCTTTCTGGACTTTAAAAGTTTCTCTTTTTTCCTGGTGGATCAGACACCCATCCAATTCCTACAGGCTCCACTGCAGATCCTCTTAGTCTCATCTGCCTGCTGCCCCTGCAGCCTCTGCAGTCATCAGCTCTTCCTGACCCTGAGCAAGTCTATCCAGGTGCAATATAGCAGCACTCACTTCATGCCTGTGCCATGCACCTCTCACCTCCCCAGGCCCTTTCTGTTGTCTTAGATTAGATCCTCTCAGAAACAGATGCTGAGATAAAAATTAGGAGGTGGTCCTAGGAACACTGATATGGAAGAGGAAATTAAGTCAGGGATGAGAAGAAAGTCAACAAAGTGTGTGTTATTGTACAAGTTGTTGAAATGCATACCATTGAGTAGACTTGATCCTACAAAAAGCCTCTAGGTGGCACATGCTTCATAGTTGGCTCAACCAAGGGATAAAGATGGCAGGGTATTTATCCATACCAACTTCCACCTGGCATGCAGGCCTATCATGGTCTTACAACTGGGAAGCCTCAAGCAGAGAGTTGCAAGTGCTGCCCACAGGGCCAAGGCATAGATGGAAACAGAGAAAGTCAAGGGGCAGAGGCAGAGCACAGACAACAGCTGACTGGCGCCGTGAGCCTGAAACCCTGAAAGTCTCTGTTCAGGATCTGCATGTAGCCAGGAATCAAGGGTGGATTATAAACTATGCTATCAGCCTTTCAGCTAGTGGAAATGACAGAATATGGTAGATAATTTTTTCTTCCTTTTTCTCCTCAAGGTGGACTATCCCAAGACCCAGTTTATTCTTCTTGGAAAGTAGTTTTATGAGATCAAGGAATCCATCTTACTTGGAGGAGGCTAGCCTTTTGTCTCAGCCAATATTCTCACCACTATAATCTAAAAAGATTGACTATACAACTTAGAGAAAGGAAATTTATTTGCTCACAGTTTTCTTGGAGATTTTGGGTTCAGTCTAGGTGAGACCAGGCTCTATGGAGAACAGGGCATGGCAGCGGGAAGCAGAGAGAGGGAGAACGCAAGGTGTCTTCACTCTCACATCACACATCAAGGGAGCTGGAAGCAGAGAGGAAACAGAGAGAGGAAGAAGGATATATAATCCCCAGGACCACACTCCCAGGGGCCCCTTCTTAGCAACCAAGCCCTGCTTCCAACATTGCTACCTTGTTTTGTAAGGGCTAGGGTAACATTCTAAATCCAAACCATTACACCGTACAACCCATCCTTACCTTGCCTTTCCCCCTTCCTGCCTCACTTCCTGAGCCCTCGCTCCTACTCCTGGAAATAAGTTGTAGGGAACCCAGCTAAGACCATAGGGTCAATCTCTTATTAATTCCAAATCTCCATCACTGTACCAACTTCACAAAAGCTAGACTTAGTTAGGATGCTGAAAGGCACAATATGTGATATCAAGTCACCTGGGCGCCTGATGAGAAAAGAAAGACTATGAAATCACAAGGAGAAATATGAAATCCTAGTACTTGAGTACTCTCTAGGAAGAGAAGTATCACCTCCAGGAAGAATGGTCCACAAATGCAAGACTGCACCTGCCTGTTTGCTTCCTCCTGATTAGAAAATGTAGAACTCATGAAGGATCTGAGGAACTCATGAAGGATCTGATGGCTTCCCAGAATGAAGCTGGAGGCAGAATCTCTGTAGCCAAGCCATCTGATGTTATCTACAACCCCACACCACCGTGCCCTACCAGTAGGAAACCAGGAGTGCATGCTAGGCAGTCCTGAACAAAATTAGGTTAAAACAGATACTGTAGTTAACTTTAACTGTTTCCAGACTAATTTCAGTTTCATATTTTGAACATATTTGAAGGAAACCTTAAGTGCCTTCTTTGATGGAAAAATCCATGTCCCAAAAAGGAATCAATGCTCGGATCACATAACTGTCCTATGTCTGTGGCATGGGGGCACTGCACCTGCCTGTTTGCTTACTTCTTCTGGCTCAAAGACAACGCCCATACCCAGCTGGGGCTTCCCTGCTGCCTTTATGCCAGGAGACCCAAGCTGCAAAATGAATAAGGCATCGCTACCTTTCCAAGAGGACACTTGTCACTTTCACTCACCAAAACACAGTGAATATTCAGTGAGAATGGTCACTTCCATTACTTGCTGTGAGCAAGCAGGGTCAGTAGACCCGTGTCATGTGAATTCAGTATGATCCTTCTGCCCAGATCCACACACAAGAAGAATCTGAGATGTGCAAAAGAGGGAATTGGCACTTATGGAACACCCATGCACCAAGTCCTGAGCTAGAGGCTCTCCCCAGGTTAAGTCTGGATGAGCAGGGCTCTGTAAGGCCCAGGTAGCCAAGGCCTTCAAAGTCTGTCCAGCCTCTGTCGAAATTGCTGCACCAAAGCAGTCACAGGTAATAAATGCATAAACAGGTGTGATGATGTATCATTCTAAACTTTAATTTACCCAAACAGGATTTGGCCAGCAGGCTGTAGTTTGCTGACCATGGATTGGCTTTCCCCACTTCTATGAGAACTCCTAGGTGGTAAGCATCATCCACCTGCGAGGTTCTCTTTCCAGCCTGATCACTCTTTTTTGTCTGTTTGTTTTGTTTGGTGCTGGGGATTGAACCCAGAGATAGTCTACCTCTGAACTTCACCTCCCACCCCTATTTTACTTTCTTTATTTTGAAACAAGAGCTCACAAAGTTGATTCTCTGAGTTGCTGAGGCTGGCCTCGAATATGCAATCCTCCTATCTCAGCCTTCCAAGTACTGGGACTACAGGCATGCCCCACTATATCTGGCTCTAGCATCATCACTCTTGAGAGAAATTACACAGCAAATCATCTAAGCATGATTTAATTTGTCACATACCATTCTAGAAATGAGAAGTGAAAAGAAGAACTTCATAGTAAATGCAAATATCAGGAAATAGAAAAAGAAAGCCAGAGGGAGAAGAAGGGACAGGTGACATGTGACACTTAGGGTAGTGTCAATGAATCCAGGTTGGGAAAGAAAGGAGGGAAGGGCTCTAAAGACACACCTATAACAACATCAAATCATGCCCCCATTAACCTTAACCGGTATCCCATTATGGTAAAAGTGTGGTCTGGGGACTCAACTGCTTTGACATAACTGGTCTGCTTCTGACAGGTGGTGGGACCATGATAAGTCATTAATTTTCTCACCTGTGAAGTTGAGGGTTCAAAAGATTAAACTAAGAAATAAAAGAGATAATTCACGGAAAAATCCTGGTATGATGTGACTACTCAATAAAGGCCCATTATTATTGTTCTTATACTGTTGTAACCCAGAGTGAGGCCAAGACAGTAAAGGCTTTCAGAATGAAAATGCCAACGATCAGTTCATAAATGCTCTCAGTGGACATGCTATAACTCTCTTCTCCCTTATAAGAAACTGGTCAACTGGTCAGCTGCTTTGTCTAGACCAATAATGAGCCCTGCATAGCAGTATATACCCACATACACACAGAGTATGGCCCCCAGAGGCCCAGAATCGATCAGTGCTTGCCCCTAAGACCTCCTTCCCCGACTTCACACTTCTCCATGTATCGTGTGTTAAGACCTTATCACTGCTGCTGCAGAAAGAGCTTCTGAGATCAACCGCAATGCAGGGCTTGCTTTTCCACTCATTTGTGTCACCCATGTTTTCTTGAAGGCTGACTGAGGCTCCAGTAGAAACACAAGAAAGCATACAAACTAGATAAAGTATAATGCTCAGGGGACTCAAGATGACTTGCTTTTTAATTCTCCCTATTCGCATAAAGCCTGGTGAGACCCTGTTCACAGCTCTTGACCCCAAGGGACCAACATAGGACAAGAGCATTTGAGATGGGAATTAAGTTCCCAAGCCAAAAATGTAACCACCAGCAGAAAAATAGGAGATGAGGATTGGAAATGGACTATTTCTTGGGCTGAATATGCTCATTTATTATGGAGTCCTGCTGGCCTCCTCAACACTCCCCCCCCCCCCCAAGCCTTTGAGGGTCCACACAAGTGCTGTGTCCTGTGGGAAGGAAGCTTGCATTCGCAGCTCCAGCCTGACAGACTTTTTGGCTCCCCTCACTGTCTACAGAACAAAAAACAGTGACACATTATCCTGGGTGCACAGTAGAACGATCTAAAGACACTAAAAAATACTGCCGGGTACTTGCTTTAGCAGCACATATACTAAAATTGGAAGGATACAGAGAAGATTAGCATGGCCTCTGCACAAGATGACACTCAAATTCATGAAGCATTCCGTATTTTCTCAACATGGAAAAATAATAATAATAAAAAATACTACGGGGCATGGTGGGGCACACCTGTAATTACAGTACTTAGGAGGCCTAGACAGGAAGATGGCAGGTTTGAAACCAGCCTCCGCAAATTAATGAGACTCTCAGCAACCTCGGGAGATCCTGTTTCAAAATAAAAAATAAAATAGCCGGGTGTGGTGGTGCACATTTGTAATCCCAGTACTTGGGAGGCTAAGACAGGAGGATCAGGTTTGCGGCCAGACTCAGCTATTTAGTGAGGCCCTCGGCAACTGTGAGACCCTGTTTCAAAATAAAGAATAAAAATAGGGCTGGGCATGTAGCTTAGAGGTAGAATAACCCTGGGTTCAATCCCTAGTACTGCAAAAAAGTAAAAATTAAAAATAAAAATAAATAAAATAGGGCTGGGGGTATACATAAGAGGTAGAATGTCCCTGGGTTCAATCCCCACACACATACACAGAGATACACAAATACTAATGACCTCCCCATCCTAACTTACTCTGGGTAGGACTGGACATCAGAATACTTTTTAAACTTTTAATTATAAATATACTATTACAATAAGATATTGATAAATATAATAAAATATTTTACTATAGATAAAATACATGTGCAGAAAGGAGCACCTCAGTGTTTAGCCCAATACATTTTCACAATGGAGCACACCCATATAACTAGCACATGACTGAGATACAGAACACTACCATACCCCAAAGTCCCCTTGTGTACCCTTCCAGACCCCATTCCTTCCAGGGTAACTGTCCTGTCTTCTGATAGCATGGATGAATTGTGTCTGTCTTTGTAGCTGACATAAAAAAGAATCATACAGTATGACTTTTTAATATTCATTTCAATTTTTTAATTTTAGAATTTTTTATAAAAAATACAAATAGTACAGACCATACCCATATACCTTGGGCCCAGTTCCCATATACCCTGTTATTAACCTCATGCACAGCTGTGCATGATGAATAACTGCTAAATAGCTACCTAGTTGACCTTAACTTATCGTACACTCTGCCTCCTTACATTTCTACTCAGAGTTTGCTCTTTGAAGTGCATCCCAGCCATGCCTGTTCAGAAGCCATCCTGGGAGGGCCAGAGAGAAGGCCTATGCCCAGTTATTAACATCATGCACAGCTGTGGCATATTCAAGGGTACTCTTTTTCTACCTGATTTCTTTCACTCGGCATTTTACTTATGAGGTTTATCTGATTGCTGTTTGCAGTTGTCGATCTTTTGTTCTCGTTGCTGAATGGTGCTCCAGTACGTGACCAATCCATAGTTATGCATCCACACTACTGTGGATATGCATTTGGAGAGCTCCCAGTTTGGAGCTCTTACAAACAGGGCTGCCATGCACATTCTGGCAGGCATATATATTTTTAAAAAGCTCTCCAGGGATTCTAACATGCAGCCAGAACTGGGAACCACTAATAGAATCTAAGCCAAATTGTTCACTCCACCTTGATTTGTCCTTTTATTTCTTGTATTTCAGTCTTTGCTCCTCCATGGGATTCCTGTGCTCCTTATAGGGCATGGTATAGTGCCGAAGACAAAGTAGGTCTTCAGTGCACACCTGTTTCTTGATTGGCCCAGTGATTTTGCTCTTGTGTTCCATCTCACCCTTTGTCCCAGGTATGGGGAAGCCTTTTCTGGGCAGCAGCATCTCTCCCATTGAGGGAACGAGTTGCACAGCACTGCCCTTGACTGCATCTGGCCCAGCATAGACCTTCTCTCTGGCCCTCCCAGGATGGCTTCTGAACAGGCATGGCTGGGATGCACTTCAAAGAGCAAATTCTGAGTACAAATGTCAGGAGACAGCGTGTACAATAAGCTCGGGTCAACTAGGTAGCTATTTAGCAGTTATTCATCATTCTTTTTGTATATTGATTATTTCTCAACTTTGCTCACTTTTCCAACAGACATTTTTTTTCTTATTGGCTTTTTGTGGCATCTCTTCATATTTAAGGACAGTAACCCCTGTTTTTCTGTCCTATATGCTGCCATTTATTTTCAAAGTGTGGTTTATCATGAATTTTGTGTGTGATGGGCTTCAGAGACCCCACATCTAAGCCTGCCTTTTCCCTCCCTGGTTCTCCCCAGCACCCCCACAAAGCTCTTTGGTGCCTGGCATCGTATACTTCCCAACCTACTATCAGCAGCAAATCACACCATGATTCCCACTGAGAAAGTGGCTGTGTTTCTGCAGGGTATATTTAAGTAATATTTTCCTAGGTTTGCTGTTACAAATGGCCATAAACTGGTGGTTTAAAACAATATAAATGTATTTGTTCACAGTTCAAAATGCCAGAAGTCCCATAACAAGATGTTGACAGGGGGAATTTGTTCTGGAGTCTCTTAGGGAGAAAGCTACCCTTGCCCCTCTCCTAGCTTCTAGAGGTTCCCAGTAGTCCTTGGCATTCCTTGGCTGAAGACACATCCCTGCAGTCTCTGCCACTGTACCCTTATCACCTTCATCTTGGTGTGCCTGGGTCTCTGACATAATTTTAAATATCAACTTGGCTAGGCCATGTTTCATAAGTATTTGTCCGAACATTATTCTGGATATTCTTGTGAGGACATTTGGGGATAATATTACAATTCACATCAGTGGACTTCAAAGTCCAGATTGCCCTCTATGATGTGGGTGGGCCACGTCTAATCAGTGAAGGGCTTGAATAGAACAAAAGACTGACCTCCCTCAGCAAATGGGAATTCTACAGTACATACTCTTCCAACCTGACCGGCAACATGACTCTTCTCTTCCCTGGGTCTACAACTCACTGTCCCACCCAACAGATCTTGGATTTGCCATTCTCCATAATTTTATGAGCCAATTCCTTCAAATAAATCTTCCTAGATACGCACATACTATTGGTTCTGTTTCTCTGAATAACTTTGACTAATCCAGTTTCCATGTGTCCTCACCTCTTTTTATAAAGATACCAGTCATCAGATATAGGCCCATCTTAATCCAATGAGACCCTATCCTAACTACTTACATCTGCAAAGACCCTATAATGGTCTTTCTTTACTCATGATCTCACTTCTGCAGTTTCAGACCCATACACAATCACAGTCTGAAAATATTAAATGGAAAGTTGCAGAAATAAAACACTTGTCAGTTCCAAATGACTTTTATATCAGTTCCAAATGACTTTTATTACAGTATAGTATTGTAATTGTTTTGTTATATTAAAGGTTATTGTTGTCAATCTCTTACTGTGCCTAATTTATAAATTAAGTGCTATCATAGTTATGTATGTATAGGAAAAAGCATAATGTATTGCATCCTTTGTTGAGTGGGCTGAGTCACATCAACTCAACCTGAAGGTCTGAGTTAGCTGCACTGCAGGCTTCCAGGACGGAAATCTCCTTTTGGCTCGTAGCATTGCTAGTGTTTCTACACCATTGCACAGACACGTTTTCGCCCTACTTAGGATACAGCACAGCTGCCTGTGAATGGCAATCCTGACCTGCCTCATCAGAGACATTAACTACATTCTCACCTCAAGGACCTAAAAAGACAAAAACAGTCAAGACGTGACAGAAAGTCCCAAAGTACTTGAGTTCCAACCTCCAAATAGATGGTGATGTGCCAGGGAGTATCAGCCAAATATATGTCTTAAGTCCAATATATCATATAGGAAGTTAACTGTCATTAAAGTGGTTCATGTCTCTGGTGAAAGATGATGAAGAATTTAGTTTTATTCCAGGATTTTTGGCACAGTGGCATGATGGGCACCTAGTCAGTAGGCATAGTGGAAGCAGACAACCCTGACTTCCCTCTCCAAATCCTCCTTAACACTGACTGTGACCAAAGTCATCATTCTGAACTCCGACCACATCCCTATGCTGATTCAAATGGGCCAAGGCTCCTCATTTCATAAAAAACCCATGTTTCCTCTAAAGAAATGGCTTGTCCACACTCCTTACCCACACCCAAACCATACCCTCTAGTGTCTACTACACAAACATGCAGGGGTCTGTCCCTCTTCCATGCCTGAACTCATGCTGTTCTCTGCCTGTACTTCTGTCTTATCTTGTCCCTTGGAAAACATGATACATTTAAACATATATTTGATATAGTTCATTAAATATTTTTATGTTATTTTATAAAATAATTTTATATATAACATCACACATTTATACACATAAAAACTTCAATCTCTCTCTCTCTCATATATATATATATACATATATATATATATATATATGTTTTCATTACATCATATTGTAATGAATCAGAACTAGCAACTATTGTAGACTTTAGGGGGAAGGGGAAGAACAAGTCATGAATAAGGTGTTTCAGAAATATTCACGGCCTTTGGGAACCAAAGAGCTTCAGTGAAGCTTGTGAGTTCATCTCACTGGGCCTCCTACCTTCCCCTTGTTCATGTTGCATCATGTGGGGTTGCAGCTGGTGGCAGGGCCAAAACACACCGAGAAACTTCAATGATTACGCACCACCAGGGCTTAGCGATGAATTTTTATCATATCGCTTTCTGCAAACAAATGTTCTAATCAAACGCCACACTCATCAAAGGACTGTTGCTAAAGCTTTGTGTACATAAATTGAGACTCCATAAAGCAACCAATTTGATTTTAAAAAATTGGACTTAAAAATTAATTGGTGCAATACCTAATCCTAATTCTTACCCAATCTCTCATCCTCGCCCATCTTTGACTCCTCATCATCTTTGCCCCTTATGGATCCCACAATATCCTTCATCCCTACCACCTTCTCCCTTATCACCTCCTAGGGAAGTAGAGATCAGAAGTGTGGTAAAGAAAGGGCTGGTTATAAGGAAGGAAGTATCATTGTGCACTGTGCATGGGTATTACTGAATCACCTTTTTAAAGGTGAATGCTTAATGGTTGTTCAGTCAAGTCGAAAGTATTCTGATATCAAATCACCTGAATCACAATGCCATGTGACACAAGGAAGGGAAAACAGTAATCACTGTGGCTTGGGGCTAGGGATGGGGAGAGCTCCTTACTTTTCAGCATGTGCTTAATAACCTTTTGCATTTTGTATTGTGTGCATGAATTACCTTTTCATCAAAACATAGACAAGTTTTCTTTAATATATATTCTTAGCAGATCCTGGGTCTTAGAGAGTAATGCACATCAAACCCAGAAGACTAAAGTCCCCATGAATTCCAGTTTGTTTTGGCTATGACTTCTTTCCACATGAAATTAGGAGCATTTCCTGTTTGTAGTATTGGAGGTGGAATATAGAACTGGCTATGAACTTTACATATAGTACATTTATTTACAAAATAGCAATTGAACACAAGATATAGATTCAACATTTCTCCTCCTGTAGGAAACTGAAGAAATTATCAAAATATGTATCTGAGAAGCAAAGGCATATTTAGGAATGCAAGCTCATGTTTCCTGATTAGCCAATCATATTACTATACTATAACTCAAGATACACAGCCAATAGTCTTGCAATCATAGTTTATTGACATATTTATCTCTCAGAAACGAAACCAGCAAAAGACGGTATGCTGCAAATTTGTTTCATTTGCTCTCTTCAGTCGACTGCAGGCAAGTTATGAGAATGTTACTCTTTTATAGGCTATCAATAGGTTTTCCATCAGAAAGCTATTTTCATTCATTATTGATGCTTTTCTAAAATGCCACTGTCTAGCCACCACCCTATTGATGGTAGTGGATAACAGAGAAATTACCTGGGGGATATGTTAGACATGAATCTGTGGGTACAGTCATTGCTGTGTCTTAATGTGAGTCACTAAATTATCTTCTGATGCAAGTAAGCTAAGCTACATCCTCTTTACCTGCCAGAACACTGGGAACACTAGCAGAAATTCCCTATACACACCCCTGATCCTTTCCGTTGGAGCCAAGCTTAGATGCTCTGGGATCAGACTTTAATGCTACACTAACTACTAGCCAATAACCTCAGCCAATTTTCTTAACTTTTCTGCCTAAGTCTCTCATCTGTAAACTAGGGATAGTATTTGTACCTCTCTCAGGGGGTAGTTATATGGTATAGATAAGATAATGCATTATAAAGAGCTTGCCAGCTAATGAACACTTACTAAATATTAGCTGTTGTACTTACATGGAAATCCAGCAGCCTGGCTCATTGATGGTATACCTGGGACCTTGTTTCTCTTCTCTATGTTGCCATGGCCTCATTAATGATCCACACATGGAGAGCAAATTTCTGTTGATTATCATGTTCCCCACACTTCACTGCTTCATTCTGCCTTGTAGCTTCTCCATGTATAATATTGTATTAGTCTCTCCAAGCTCCTATAACAAAGTACCCTAGACAGGATAATTTTTAAGAACAGAAATTTATTCCTTTCAGTTATGGAGCCTGAGAAGTCTAAGATCAAGGTGCCAGAAGAGTCAGCAGCTGGTGAGGACTTGATGGTCTGCTGCATCCTCACATGGCAGAAGGGGCAAATGCTACGACCCCAGGTAGCAAAAGATGGAAGGGCAAAGTTCCATTCAACCCTTTAATAAAGGGACTAATCCTCTATAGTGGTGGAATCCCCACAATCTAACCTCTTCCTGAAGACACCACCTCTTAATGCTATCACATTGGGGTTTAGGTTCCATGAATCTTGGAGGGACACAGACATCTAAACCACTTATAGCAAAACAAGCTAGAGACCTTAACCCCTCATTTCTCTGTTCTGCTGTGCTGACATTGCTTTTTGGCACAAGTAGAAGAAGAGGAAAAAAAGGTCGCAAGCCTCCCTCATTCCTGCTCATCCCTAATCTCTAAGGAAATCCTGGACTTACACCACTGGCTTGGTTAAATCTTCAGTTAAAAGGAAGGAAAGGCAAGTCTCTCAAAAAGTCAAGGGTCCATTTTTTTTTTCTCCTATGTGGAAACTAGAGAGAAAATAGGAAACAAAAGAGACTTAAGACACCTGAGTAGACTAGTAGAGGAGACATGGGGAGGGAGGGAGGGATGGGAAAAGGAAGAACTGAGGAAAGACCCAGTTCAGATTATGCTATGCTCATACACGAAGGCATCACTACCAATCTCACTATTGTGTACAGGGAGGGGTGGGTTGTGGAGTGGACCCTGAAACACACCAAGACCTCTATGCACGCTAATTTGTATGACTTTAAACTTGCTATGATGTGTGATTACAATGCACCCATAAAACGTTTTTAAAGGAAGGAAAAGGAGAAGGTGAATAAAATTTAAAACTCTTCTTAAAAAAAAAAAGAGGCACAATTTCACCTTGCTTCAGACTACCTCAAATTCAGGCTCAAGATATCATGAAAAAATATGGTGGGTTGAATTCCCAGTGGGAAATCTTAAGAATTAACACCACAGGCCTTATTTTCAATACTTCATCAAAAATAGACATATGGATTACCTTTTTAACTTCGCCTATTCAAATCCTACCTGTTATTCATGACTGATTTATAAACATTCTATCTAGGAATAAACTCTTCCTTCTTTGAATGTGCATAAGGTCTTGTCACTTGCTGCTATAGTTGGAATTATATTAAGGTTATTCCTGTGTTATCACTATTGTTGAGCATATTCTAACTTTTCCGCAAGGCTGACAGAAATCTGAGATCAGGGCTCCTGCTTTTATTTCTCATCCACAGTGTATAATCCATGTTCATTTTCATGTTGTGTTCTATTTTCCTTATGATGACTCCAACCTGCGTTGATAGTCCCTTTTGCTGCCTGAGTGACAACTATTAAAAATCCTAAATGAGAAATGTGTGCATGTATGCCTTTACCTTTACCAGCTTGTACCTAACAAAGATGTATGATTACAATGCACCAATTAAAAATTTAAAAAAAATTTTAAAAATCCAAACTCATGGTAGACAGTGAAATTTATATTACCACAACCTCAGAAGCCAAGACACAAACCAAGGAATAACCAGTGGCAGAGTTTTTAATAGTGCAACTAAAAATGGATGGCCTGCTCTTAGCATAGGGGAACAATTACAGCTGCAACTGCCAGAGGGGAGGGGGGGTATCTAATAATGTGATATAAGAATTTTATGATGCTACAAAAATTGGATTATTTACTCCTAGCTCCAACCTGGAGGTGACTTTTCCCACACATAAGGGTTACAAACTTCATCAATAACCACAGCCCTTAAAATTTCAGCTTCTAGTCCCCAAACTACTAATCCTCACAGAGGGAATGCAGCTGTCCAATCAATCTCTTTTTAAAGCCGCAAAAGTCAGAAATCTATATGGCCATCTGCAGCATGTTGGGGAAATACTAATGGGAAACAAAGCCTAAAAAAATGTATTTGATGGACTCAAAGCTAGTGACTTCAGAGTCAGAAATATTGCTTTCTTCTCATCAGCTTAAATCAAGCTCAAAGCTTGTATCATTCAGGGGTAGGAATACATGGCTTCTCAGACTTGATCAGTCTCTGTCCCTCCAATATATAGGAGACTTACAAGAAACCCTGAAAATAGGGCAGGTCCTCATTTCTCTGATGGCATCTTAAAGGTTTAACATGGTCCCTGGAAGTATGACTATCAAGCAGAATACCTAAGCCCATCTGTTTCAGCAGCCTTTTCCCTAGTAAGTACCCCCGCTCCCAGGTCACTGCCAGGGAGCAGAAGGAGCAGAACATGGGTCCCAGCTGCTCTCTGGACTGGCTAGCCCTCAGGCCCCCCCTTTTTTGGAGGGTGGTACTGGAGATTGAATCCAGAGGCATTCTACCTCTGAGCTACACCTCCAGCTTTCTATTTTTTTTTTTTGAAACAGAGTCTTACTAAATTGTTTAGGGTCTCACTAAGTTGCTGAGGCTGGCCTCATACCTGCAGTCCTCCTGATTCAGTATTGGAATTACTTTTTTATTGCTGTTTTTAGGTGTATTATTTTTATATGTTTATTGGTGCATTATAGTCCCACATCATAATGCACCTCATAGTGATGGTGACATACAAGCACACAGCACTTGGGGAGCTTCCCCCCAGCTTCCTTCCCACTCCCCTCCTTCCCTGTACGTAATATTGAAATTGGCATTGGTATTCTCACATATGTACGTAATGTTTCCTTCATTAATTTCCCCTCCCTGGCCAGACTCTCCCCCAGATCACCTCCCTCATTCCACTGGGGTTCCTCCTCCACTATCTAAAGCTCCTCTTGTATCTGGATTACTCCCTAGCTTCCACATATGAAAAAATATATATATATGGTCCTTCACTTTCTGTGGCACTTCCCTACTCTCACCTTGTCTTCTAGCATTCATCTTCACTCAACATCATCTCTTCAATGAGCTTAATATTTTGTAAAACACTGGGTGACAGTGGCCTTCCAACAGCTTTTCCTCTCTGTCTTGCAAAAATATTTTCAAGGAATACTAATAACTTTGTCTCCCATGAAACAGGAAAGAAGGATAAGTGAGGAAGTACACCAACTAGTATCTCAGAGCTTTCTTCTGCCACAAAGTTTCCGTAATAAAGACACAACAAGAAGCAGATACCCCAAGGCAGATCAGACCTTCTCAGATACAAACAACATGAGACATATAGAAAAGAAATTAATTTGGACCAGGACTAGTCTTGTAAAAATGATCTCAAAATTTCTTAGTGAGGAGAAAAGAGAAGATGGCAGCACTACTGTTGTATCTTTTCTTTCCAGCTGAAGTCTAGGCACAAGAACAGTGAGTGGTGGTTTTAATTCTTTTTCCACAACACATCATAAAACCCAACTTACAGAACCCTTCCTAAAAGTATCAGAAATAGACAACAGGTTTGGGAGAAACCCACTTGAACATAAGAGCCAAAATAGTGGGCAAAAACAGATAAGCAATTCCCCCTAAAAAGACTGGATTACCCCCAGGTTAACTCCTTCGGTAGGAGCAGAATATGAAAACCATACAGCTTCTGAAAGGGAACCCAGGAGTCCAGGTGAAACTTTTGCACCACACAGATGATTTGAAAAGTAGTAGATGCTTTTATCCAATTTTTTATGCCATTCAGTTACTTAAGATACGGAAATTCTGAAAGTTGTCCAGCCATGTTCAATATAAAGATTAGTGTTTTCCAAAAAGGAGTGGAGATAAATCTCACTTATCTTTCCCATCGCAAATACAGCCTACACAAGGGAGAAGTTTTCCAACCATAACATGTGGTCCAAAATTTTAGCTTTCTTTTTCTTCTAGTTATTGGCTAAATAATCCTGAATGGAACAACAGAAGATTCTTAAATAGGTTTGGTGAACAGGCAACCAGCCAGTCTGTACACACATGGGAAAATAATGTAATATAACTTATATTGTGCAAGTAATTCAGTAATACATGTTTATTGGTAAACAAAAAAATCTTAGAAGTTATGTAGATAAGCCAATAGTAGAAATAGAGAAATAATTGTCTATTATTCTATCATCTGATAATAACTACAATTAATTTCTTGGTATGTGTTTGTCAGACTTTTTTTCATGTCACACATAAATAGAATATATATCCAATTTTTACAAGAATAGGGTCATTGTATGTTTCATTTTCTAACCTATTTTTAATTTAGGAATATATTTCCATATAAACAAATAAACTTCTACTTAATTGTTTTAACATCCACAGAGTACTCCACTGTACTATGATTATTTTATTAGAATATATACGGTTATCTCCAGTTTTTTGACATTAACAATACTATAATGAATGCATATACTTTAGGTATATTTCTGGCCATTCCTTTAGGAAGAATTCTTTCAAAAGGAAATTAAGGTCAAAGCTGTTCAGATTTCGTAGGTTGTTTTGATATACATTGCCAAATTGCCCTTCAGAAAAGACATTCCAATTTACACTCCCACCTGTGTTGTGTGAGTGAGTGTCTAAAGCATTAATCTTAATGCTGTGCAGTCAATTCGCTGACAGACCCAACTTCTTATGACTACAAGAATATCCAGCCCTTTCAACACATTGTCTATCATTCTGCATGAAAGCACACCCATGAATAAAATATTTATGTTGATAAAATACACACACACACACACACACACACACACACACATTGTTCAACTATAAAAAAAATCTCCAAGAAAATCTCATTTGGCAGTAGCCCTTATATCGTATTTCTATTTTTAAATATATTGTTTAATTAAGTCACCATCTATAATGATTTGGATCTTAAATGTCCCTTAAAGGATCATGTATTGAAGGGTTAGTTGCCAGTCTGTGCTTCTGCTGGTAAGCGGTGGAAGCTAGTTGAAGGAAATTAGGTCATTGAGGGAGTGTCCTTGAAGGGATATCAGGACCATGGACTCTATCTCTCTCGCTCCTTTCCCCCTCCCTCCCTCTATGAGGTGAGCAGCTTTGCTCAACCACACCCTCCCTACCATGATATTCTGCCTTGCTGTGGGCACAAAGCGATAGACCCTTGTGACCATGGATTGAAATCTTTGAAACTATGAGTCAAAATAAATCTTTCCTCCTTTAAGATGATTTTCTCAGGTATTTTATCACAGTAACAGAAAGCTGTATACCATCCAAACATCACATTCTTTATGAGCTAAATGTTCTCTAAAGTCCCTTCTGTCCCACAATCTGGGGTTCTGCTCCATAAAGGGAAAGAAAAAGACCCTCTCTAGTCATCCATCTTCTGTTCCCTTCAGGGCCTCTTCATGCCACTGTGTCTTTCCTGAGCAAGTCATCTCATTGTTTAATTCTCTCGGTCTTTGCCACACTGTTTCCTCTATCTTGGCATATTACCTGACTTTTCTTTCCTGTCAGATTCTACTCATCCTTGAATACCCATTTCCTTGAAACATTTTTGGATTCCCCTAGGGGTCACTCTCTGTTTTTCCCACACCATCCTGTTTACACCCTCTTTACATTTATGACATTGAATTCAATGATCATGTTCATGTCTCTCTCTCCCAAAAGAACTTTAGCTCTCTATATCTCCTGGGGTAAGAACTCTGCTATGCACATAAAAGATGTTTAATAAGCAGTTGCAATGAAGCAATGTGCAATGAAGAAGTGAATGAACAGCTTCAATTTTCCCAAGTTCATCTGTAGTGCCTTCACAGATTTACTCAAATCCACTTGAAGACTGTCATTTTGTATGTCTAAGAGCCAGTTTCTTCTGGGGCTTATGCCAGTTGCAGACTCTTCTTAGCATAGTCTGCCCTCCTTATGAACAAGCAGCTACTACCAGTTCTCACCACTGGGATAGGGGAGAAGGTGATTAAACCCCATCCAGGC
>PVLC010027695.1:0-21650 GCA_004027655.1 Graphiurus murinus
CTTTTTTTTTTTTTTTTTTTTTGTGGTACTGGGGATGGAACCTGGGGGCATTCTACCTCCAAGCTACAGCCCAGCCCTATTTTGTATTCTTTATTTTGAAACCGGGTCTCACTAAGTTGCGGAGGGCCTCACTAGGTAGCTGAGGCTGGCTGCGAACCTGGATCCTCCAGTCTCAGCCTCCCAAATGCTGGGATTACAAGCGTGCGCCACCACGCCCGGCCACTTTTCTTTTCTTTCCTCTTTTTTTTTTTTTTGGTACGAGGGATTGAACCCAGAGGCATTTTACCTCCAAGTTACCCCCAACACTATTTTATTTTATCATATATTTATTTTTGTGGTACAGAGGATTGAACCCAGAGGCATTCTACCTTCAAGCTCCACCCTCTAGCCCAATTTTATTTCTTATTTTGAAACAGGGTCTCGCTAGGTTAATGAGAGTCTCATTATTTGCTGAGGCTGTCCTCCAACCTGAGATCCTCTTGTCTCAGCCTCCCAAGTCCTGGGATTACAGCCACCACAACCAACTTCCGATTTTATTTTATTTTATTTATTTATTTATTTTTTGCAGTACTGGGGATTGAACCCAGGGGCGTTCTACCTCCGAGCTGTACCCCAAGCCCTATTTTTTATTCTTTATTTTGAAACCAGGTCTCACTAAGTTGCCGAATGGCTCACTAGGTAGCTGAGGCTAGCCACGAACCCGGATCCTCCGGTCTCAGCCTCCCAAATGCTAGGATTACAAGCCTGCGCTACCACGCCCGGCCCGATTTTATTTCTTATTTGGAAACAGGGTCTCACTAAGTTGCTGAGAGCTTCGAAAAATTTCCGAGGCTGTCTTCAAATCTGCCTTCCTCCTGTCTCCGCCTCCCAAGTACTGAGATTACAAACATGCACCACCACATCCAGCCTTTTGCCCCTTTTCAAGTCCAGAGCACTTTTTCATTTATAGAATTAGAGACTTTGAAATGGGGTATTTTGTGTCTTCACTGTGTATTTTGCATATTGGACTCTCATAGCAGTTTTCTGCTAATACAACCTGAATCATAAATGAAACACTAATGAAAATTTATATTGACACTGAAAAAAAAACCACAACATATGGTTTAAAGAGAGGGAAGTGAAAGAATGTCACTAGGGGAGTTCTGGGGAGGCTGGATTAGAGAAATGAGACAGAGCTGGGCGTGGTGGCACACGCTTGTAATCCCAGCATTTGGGAGGCTGAGACTGGAGGATCCGGGTTCGAGGCCAGCCTCAGCTACCTAGTGAGGCCCTCCGCAACTTAGTGAGACCCTGTTTCAAAATAAAGAATAAAAACTAGGGCTGGGGGTATAGCTCAGAGGTAGAATGCCCCTGAGTTCAATCCCCGGTACTGCAAAAATAAATAAATAAATAATAAAAAATAGGGCTCTGGGTATAGCTCGGAGGTAGAATGCCCCTGAGTTCAATCCCCAGTACCAAAAAAAAAAAAAGTAGTGAGATTTGCATCAACTTAGCAAGACCCTGTTTCCAAATATAAAGTAAAAATCAGAGCCAGGCGTGGTGGCACACGCTTGTAATCCCAGCATTTGGGAGGCTGAGACCGGAGGATCTGGGTTCGCGGCCAGCCTCAGCTACCTAGTGAGGCACTCCGCAACTTAGTGAGACTTGGTTTCAAAATAAAGAATAAAAAATAGGGCTAGGGGTATAGCTCGAAGGTAGAATGCCCCGACTTCAATCCCCAGTACCGCAAAAAATAAAACAAAATAAAGGGCTGAAGGTGTGGAGGTAGAAAGCTTAGTGTGGTGGAACAGCCAAATGGGAATGATATGGTAAGAAAATAGAAATAGATGTCAGAGGAGGCTGAGACCGGAGGATCGCAGGTTCACAGTCAGCTGGAGCAACTTAGTGAGGTCCTTTGCAACTTAGTGAGACCCTGGTCAAAATAAAGAATAAAAAATAGGAGTGGGAGTATAGCTCAGAGGTAGGATGCCCCAGGGTTCTATCCCCAGTACGGGGGGGGGGGGGGGGGAGAAAAAAATAGATGTCGCATTTAGGAGAGAAGTCAGGGCTAGAGCTAACTTGTTGAAGAGTCATCTGTTCCCAGTGGTAATTTACACCCTAACAGTAGATAACATCACCCAAGGAAAGAGGTTAAGAAGATAAAGTCCTCAAGATCCTGGTAAACACCATGTTTAAACTGGGCGTAGAGGTGCATGCTTGTAATCCCAGTACCTTGGAAGCTGAGATGGGAGGATTGCAGGTCCAAGGCCAGCCTCAGCAATTTAGCGTTTAGCAACACCTTCAACAACTTAGTGAGACACTTTTCTTTTCTTTTTTTTTTTTTTTGCGGCACTGGGGATTGAACTCAGGGGCATTCTACCTCCAAGCTATACACCCAGCCCTATTTTTTATTCTTTATTTTGAAACAGGGTCTCACTAAGTTGCGGAGGGCCTCACTAGGTAGCTGAGGCTGGCCTTGAACCCGGATCCTCCTGTCTCAACCTCCCAAATGCTGGGATTACAAGCGTGCGCCACCACCCCCAGCTGAGACACTTTTGCAAATAAAAAATAAGCCAAGCATGGTGACACACGTTTGTAATTCCAGTACTTGAGTGGCTGAGACAAGAGGATCAGAGGATCACAGGTTCACAGCCAGCCTCAGCTATTTAGTGAGGCCCTCTGCAATTTAGTGAGACTCTGTATCAAAATAAAGAATAAAAAATAGGGTGGGGGGGGGCCGGGCGTGGTGGCGCACACTTGTAATCCCAGCATTTGGGAGGCTGAGACCAGAGGATCCGGGTTCGTGGCCAGCCTCAGCTACCTAGTGAGGCTCTCCAAAACCTAGTGAGACCCTGTTTCAAAATAAAGAATAAAAAATAGGGCTGGCGGTATAGCTGGAAGGTAGAATGCCCCTGAGTTCAATCTCCAGTACCGCAAAAAGTAAATAAATAAAATAAAATAAAGACTAAAAGCCAGGCGTGGTGGTGCACACTTGTAATCCCAGTACTTGGGAGGCTGAGACAGGAGGATCACAGGTTCAAAGCCAGCCTCTGCAACTCAGTGAGGCTTGCATCAATTTAGCAAGACCCTGTTTCCAAATAAAAAATAAAATAGGGTTGGGGGTGTAGCTCATAGGTAGAACACCTCTGGGTTCAATCCCTAGCACCACAAAAAATTAACTGGTTAATTAATTAATTCTTTGATCCAGCCAGATGTGACGGCACACACTTGTAATCCCATTATTTGGGAGATTGAGACAGAAGCACAGCAGGTTGAAGGCCAACCTCAGCAATTTAGTGAGGCCCTTTACAACTTAGTGAGGCATTGTTTCAAAATAAAAATAAAATCAGGCTAGGGTTGTAGCTCAAAGGTAGAATGCCTTGGGGTTCCATACCCAGTACCACAAAAAATGGTAAATAAATAAATTAATTAATTAATAACTGTAGGGTGCGGTGGTGCATGCTTGTAATCCCAGTATTTAGAAAACTGAGACAGGAGGATCGCAGGTTCGAGGCCAGCCTCAGTTACTTAGTGAGGCCTTCTGCCACTCAGACGCTGTTTCAAAATAAAGAATAAAAAATAGGGCTGGGGCCGGGTGTGGTGGCGCACTCTTGTAATCCCAACATTTGGGAGGCTGAGACCAGAGGATCCGGGTTCGCGGCCAGCCTCAGCTACCTAGTGAGGTACTCCGCAACTTAGTGAGACTTGGTTTCAAAATAAAGAATAAAAAATAGGGCTGGGGGTATAGCTCGGAGGTAGAATGCCCCTGAGTTCAATCCCCAGTACCGCAAAAAAAAAAAAAAAAAAAAAAAAAAAAATAGGGTTGGGAGCCGGGTGTGGTGGCACATGCTTGTAATCCCAGTCTTGGTAGGCTGAGACTGGAGGATCACAGGTTTGCAGCTAGCCTCAGCTACTGTGAGGCCTTCTGCAAGTTAGTGAGACCCTATTTCAAAATAAAGAATAAAAATATATGGTTGGTAGAATGCCCTTGGTTTCTACCCCCGGTATCACAAAAAAAAAAAAAAAAAATAAGCCTAGGAATGTAGCTCAGAAGTAGAATGCCCCTGAGTTCAATCCCCAGTACTGCAAAAATGAATGAATAAATAAATAAATATTCTTTACTCCATCTTGAATTCATTTCGGTATAAAAAGTGACTTCTACATCTAGCACTACTTATTGAATTGTTATCATATATTAAATTCTTGCATATAATGGAGTCTATCTGGGAACTGAGGTACTCTGTTCTCTTTTTTCTCTCTCTATTTTTTTTTTTTTTTTTTTTTTTGCAGTTCTGGGAATCAAAACTCAGGGCCTTGTATGTGCTAGGCAAGCACTCTACAACTGATTCATTTCCATTTTTTATTTTTATTATTTTTTAAAATTTATTTATTTATTTATTGAAGTCAGGGGCATTCTACCTCCGAGCTATACCCCCAGCCCTATTTTTTATTCTTTATTTTGAAACCGGGTCTCACTAAGTTTCGGAATGCCTCACTAAGTAGCTGAGGCTGGCCACGAACCGGGATCCTCTGGTTTCAGCCTCCCAAATGCTGGGATTACAAACCACCACTCCCTGCTCCATTTTTTATTTTAAACAGGGTCTCACTAAATTGTCAAGATTGTTCTTGAATTTAGGATCCTCTTGCTTCGGCCTCCCAAGGAGCTGGGATTACTTGCACCACTGCACCTGGCTCGATTCCTTTTTTTTTTTTTTCTTTTTTCATGATACTGGGGATTGAGTCCATTCTGCCTCTGAGCTACACCCTCAGCCCTATTTTTTTATTTTTATTTTGAAACAGGGTCTCGTCACTAGGTTGATGAGAGTCTTAACTACTTGCTGAGGCTCCTTGAACCTGTGATCCTCCTGTCTCAGCTTCCCAAGTAGTAGGATTACAGGTGTGTGCCACCATGCCCATTTTTTTTGGGGGGGGTGCGGTGGAAAGGGGTACTGGAGATTGAACCCAGAGGCATTCTACCTCAAAGTTATACCCCCATCCCGATTTTATTTCTTATTTGGAAACAAGGTCTCATGAGTTGCAGAGGGCCTCACTAAATTGCCCATTCTGGCTTTGAACTTGCGATCCTCCTGTCTCAGCCTCCCAAGTACTTGGATTACAAGCATGTACCACCATACCAGGCTTTTTTTTTTTTTTTTAAACAGGGTCTGCTAGGTTGCTGAGAGTCTCACTACTTCCTGAGGCTGTCTTCGAACTTGAGATCTTCCTGTCTCAGCCTCCTAAGTATTGGGATTATAGGTGTGTGCTTCCACACTTGGTTTATTTTTTATTTTGAAACAGGCTCTCTCTAGAATACTGAGGGCTTCACTATATTGCTGAGGCTGGCCTTGAACCTCCTGTCTCAGCCTCCCAAGTACTGGGATTACAGGCATGTATCACCACATGCAGCTCTGGCTCTAATCTTTATTATTAAATTGTTTATTCTATTTACTGTGCCAGTATCATGCTGTTTAGATACATGTTTCTTCTGTGTTGCTTCTGGTGGAATGGGGCAAGAAAACAAGAGGGGTGAGAGAGGTATGCCCATTTGTTACTTAATCTCCCCCTCCCCCCCAGTACTGGGTACTGGGGATTGAACCCAGGGGCATTCTACCTCCAGCTACACTCTCAGCCCTATATTTTATTCTTTATTTTGAAACAGAGTCTCACTAAGTTGCAGAGGGCCTCACTGTGTAGCTGAGGCTGGCCATGAACCTGCAATCCTCCTGTCTCAGCCTCCCAAGTGCTGGGATTATAAGCGTGCACCACCACACCTGGCTTTTACTCATCTTTTTCAGCATTTTCTTGGCTATTCTTTCTAGTCTTCCAGATTAACTTTGGAGCCATTGGTACATAGGCATACACACTGAAAGTAGTCATCTTCCACAACAGTGTGGAGGAAAGGGTCAGCAAAAGACTGGCCCCGCTTGGCAGGGGTCGTGGAGACTGTGCACCCTACCCTTTCACACTAAGTGCCTGGGAGGCTCTGCAGAACTAGAGCAGAGGATCCTCAGAATTATGGAGCCGCAGCTGAGAAGAGGGCTCTCCGAGACTCAGTGCTAAACCTTCTTCTCTTCCACCCTTAGGATACGAGGGACAGAATTTGGCAAAGATCCTCAGAGATTTAGAGATGAGTAAGGTGGTGCATATAGATCGATGGTCCCTGGAAGTAATACCCCAACAAACAGAAGAAAAGAGTGATCCAGTCCCCTTTCACATCATCAATAACTATTTCTCCATTGGTGTGGTCAGTGGACTGGGGCACGGGGCAGGGGAGGGAGGAAATGGGAAGTAAGCAGGCAGGGGCTGGAGGAGGACGGAAAGGGAAGAGAGAAGTAAAGGGAGCAGTGATGCAGGGAAATTGAGAATGGGGAACCGTGGTGTGAGCTGCAAGAACAGAACTTGGGACATGCTACCCTCAGACTAGAGTGTCGGGAAGGTGCTGTGTACTGAGAGATGGCGGCCTCTGACGTCACACACTCTTCACTCTCCAGGATGCTTCTATTGCTCATCGATTCCACATCATGCGAGAGAAATATCCTGAGAAGTTCAACAGCAGGTGAAGGAAGAGAGGGGGAGGTGTGGGCCCACATAGTGCCAGGGACCAGATTTATGACCAAGCTTGACTCAGAATGCTTAGCAGGCAGTGATACCTCTAGGTAACCCCCCCCCCATTCAAAGTTACCCTCGTCCCCCTTGGAGTTGAGGGGTAGATGCCCTTCTCTGTCATTTACCACCCCTGCCATCACTGTGTGACCTGTCCCTTCCCTACTGGGCCTTGTGTTGGGGCTTACACAGAATGAAGAACAAGCTGTGGTACTTTGAATTCGCCACATCTGAATCCATCTTCTCAACGTGCAAAAAGTTGGAGGAGTCTTTGACAGTCGAGGTGTGTGTGATAAGACTCCACCCTACATTATTTCTGCTTCTTGTATCCAAGTGTTTCCCCCCACGGGCACCCTAGGGAACTTCCCATATCTTGAACCTATCCTTCTTTGACTTTCTGACTCTCCGACTCTGACATCTTAAGACCTCAATATGCTTTAGTCCCTTTTCCCCTCCATGTCTTGCAAACCTCCAAATCCTGGCCTTCCCAGTTTGTTCCCTGGTAGAGGGAGCAATCACAGCCATGATTATGCCATGAAGTGAGGATCTGTGTTTTCGCCAACTGGGGCTGTGCCCCCTTCCCTTCAGATCTGTGGGAAACCGCTGGATCTAAGCAACCTGTCCCTAGAAGGCATCGCAGTGCTGAACATCCCTAGCATGCACGGTGGCTCCAACCTCTGGGGTGATACCAAGAAACCCCATGGGGATATCTATGGGATCAACCAGGCCTTGGGCACTTCAGCTAAAGTCATCACCGACCCTGATATCCTGAAAACCTGTGTACCAGGTGAGAGACGCACCCTTGGGAGCCGAGTGGGCAGGACTAAGGGGATTCTGATTCTATAAAACCTATCTCCTGACTTCTCACCTCCAGACTTAAGTGATAAGAGATTGGAAGTAGTTGGACTCGAGGGGGCAATTGAGATGGGACAGATCTATACCAAGCTCAAGAGTGCTGGACATCGGCTGGCCAAGTGCTCTGAGATCACTATCCAGTAAGGAAGACTCCAGCCAGGGGTCCTGAGGGAAGGAGTGGGGCAGAAGGGCAGAGGGTTATGGGAACAGTGGGAGGGACTGGAGATCTTCAGTGACAAAGGGTCTCAGAGGAGACCTAAGAAGCAGAGTTTTAGAACTCATTTGGTAAAGAAATTGCCACCAGTCTTCCTTGACCTCCCACAGAACCACAAAAACCCTCCCCATGCAAATTGATGGTGAACCCTGGATACAGACACCCTGTACAGTGAGTATTCCCTATACCTACCAAAAACCAAAACCCCCAGGCTCCATGGATCCTAAATCTTCATTCTATAGCTTCTTGATTTCCTCCTGATACCCGAAGTTCCCCTATGCACCCTTCCTCTAAAACCCTGATTTCTCAGCCCTGGCCCCCCTACTGTGGTCTCCCCAGGATCCTAGCAAACCACCCCAAAGCCCTCCATCTTTCTTCAAATCCCTGATGCTTCAACTCCAAGGCACTAGGTCCAGCCTCTGAACATGCTCCCTTCCCTTCTATTCCAGATCAAGATCACCCACAAGAACCAGATGCCCATGCTCATGGGCCCACCCCCTCGCTCCTACAATTTCTTTGGCTTCTTGGGCTGAGGGGGGACATCCTCAGTCTCCAAGCCTTGAACCCACCTCCCTGTCATTGGACTCCACCCCCTAGGCTCTGTACATTGCTGCCACACCCTCCTGCCAGCTCAGGGGAATGTTCCTTTGTCCTCACAGTATTTATTATCCTGAACCACCTCACTACTCCCCCTGCAACGTACACACACACACACACACACACACACACACACACACACACACACACACCACAAACCCATACATTAAAAGTGCCTCATCTGAATAAAATGACTTTTTCCTCCCCCCTGGGATATCTGTTAAGTAACCTCGTTGTTTCACACCTTCACTCCTTAAAAGAAATAGACACAAGAAGCAAGAAGCAAAAAAAAAAAAAAAAAAAAAAACAGCACCAGGTTCTGAGTATTTATTTCAGGTGAAGGTAGTCTCCAAGGGAAGACTGCAGAAAGCATAGGAATTGCGGTCAACCCCAGGAAAATCATGGCGTTATATGAGAGTACTCAGACCTGCTGCACGCTGAGGAGGGGGCTGTTCTCACCAACAGGGCAAGTGCGGAAGACCCAGGGCAGACGTAGCCAGTGGGTGCTACTGCGGGGCAGCTGGGAAATGGGGAGAGCTGAGCCCTGCTTCATAAGTCTGCGCCTAATAAGGGGAGAAGAAGGGAGGAACTGGTTAGCAATGGACAAAGGCAGGCCATCTGTGCCTCTCCAATGAAGGGACACATCCATATCCCAGGTTTACTTGGCCATGATCCTGGCTCCCTTCCCTTCTCACCTCCAGCAGTTCATCCCATCTTTTTTTTTGGTGGTACTGGGGATTGAACCCAGGGGCATTCTACCTCCAAGCTACACTCCCAGTCCTAATTTTTATTCCTTCTTTCTTCTCTCTCTCTCTCTCTCTCTTTTGTGGTACTGGGGATTGAACCCAGGAGCATTATACCCCTGAGCTATATCCCTCCTATTTTTTAGTCTTTTATTGAAACAGGGTCTCACTAAGTTGCAGAGAGCCTCACTAAGCAGCTAAGGCTGGCCGGCAACCCAGATTCTCTGGTCTCAGCCTCCCAAGTACTGGGATTACAAGCGTGCACCACCACACCCAGGTTTTTTATTCTTTATTTTGTAACAAGGTCTCCCTAAGTTGCAAAGAGCCTCACTAAGTATCTGAGGCTGGCCTCAAACCCAGATCCTCCGGTCTCAGACTCCCAAGTACTGGGATTACAAGCGTGTGCCACTATGCCCAGCTGTCTCATCTTATTTCTATAGTAAATCTGTCCATTCCCACTTATCCTATAAGCTCCCCTGCTGTGAGGACTTTGGCATGCCATGCCAGGGGATCTGCCCTTCTCACAGGCAGAAGACTCAGTACACCCCAAGTGCTTCACTCAGAATAGTAACAACAGTCGTCAGTGTCATCAACTCTTGCACTCTTGCTTCAGCGCTGGAGGGCTTACTCACATTGTTTCTAATCCTGACAACAACCCCACAGGGAAGGTATTAGTTTTCCTACTTCTCAGAGGCATAAAAAGTTTAAGTGACTTCCCCAAGATCCCACAAGCAACACTATAGCCCAGATCCACCAGATCCATCTAACTTCCAAGCCAGGCTCTTTCCTGGATACCATGCTTTCTCAAAGGGAATGGTAGTTCCCTCCCCCCATGAAGAAGAGCAAGTGTGGTAATAAAGAATTAGGGGTCTGGGCTGATGATGGGGCTCTCACCGATATATCAGAGATGAAAATACCATAACCATCAGTATGCCCACCAGCAATATGCCCACGAGCAAGGGAATCTGCCCAAGGCCTGCTTCTGGACCTGCAAGCAGAACCCCAGGCACCGCTTCAGTCAGTGTCTGTTGCCTCCCTGCTGCCCCTGCTCGTTCCCCTTCATCTTGCCTGTTGCCCAAGTACCTACCGGGCATGACAAGTTGTGTGCTGGCCACTGCCAGGCTGTTGGCATCAGTCAAGGACACATTGAGGCAGTAGGTCCCTGAGCCACCCTTCAATACCTGGTGCAGAACCAGCTGGCAGGCTGGGCTTGGTGGCACAGACTGGCACACCTGCTGGGCAGGGGGCTGACACCCTGGTGATGAAATATCCATACAGGCTTCCTTGGGCAGCCTGGAAGAGGTATCAGCCTGTATCAGGGGATCTCAGAAGGGACACAATTCCCAAGAGCAAGGTAGTGGTCAGCCTCAAATTATCGGGCAACCAGTGGGATGCTCACCCGCCTTGGCAGGACACTGTCAGCTCAAATGCATCGCCCTCACTGGAGGGCACAGCCTGCAGGATCTCCGCGTTCTCAAGGCCCTCTGCAGAAGTACAAGGTTACAAGCTGGGACTCCTGTACCAGGCCCATAGTCAGGAAAGCACAAGGTTTGCTCTCCCAATCCTGTCTGTGTCTCCAAAGGAGGACCCTGTATTTGGGCATTCTTTCTGTCCAGGGACATAATTCCTCCCAAGGTATGCTCCCCCTGGACAGCCCTAGGCAGCAGCACATGCTCCCCTTCATCCCCAAAGTAGGGAAAACTCACGGACAATGTCGAGGGTGAGGGAAAAGGAGCCATATCGATACAGAATGCAATCCAGGGGGACTTGTCTCTTCACCAGTGTCAAGGTGCCTGCACCATCCAACAGGGGGCTCTGGGACCCTGACAGGAGAAACATGATGACTCAGCCAGGTGGGCAGGTGCTGTGGTGCACACCTGCAATCCCAGTACTTGGAAGGCTGAGACAGGAGGATCACAGGTTCGAGGCCAGCCTCAGCAACTCGGCATGGTGAGCCGGGCGTGGTGGCGCACACTTGTAATCCCAGCATTTGGGAGGCTAAGACTGGAAGATCTGGGTTCGAGGCCAGCCTCAGCTACCTAGTGAGGCACTCTGCAACTTAGTGAGACCCTGTTTTAAAATAAAGAATAAAAAATAGGGCTGGGGCTGTAGCTCAGAGGTAGAATGCCTCCAGGTTCCATTCCCAGTATCGCATATAGCATATAGCATATATATATATATGTATATATATATAAACATATATATATATACATATATATATATATATATGCTGGGGTATGTATAGCTTGGAGGTAGAATGCCCTTGGGTTCATTCCCCAGTACAAAAAATAAAAAGAGAGAGACAGATGACTCACAGGAAGAGGCCAAACAGGTATTTTCCCAGGTAGAGCCAGAACTACAGGGATCCTGAAGTTATTGGCTTAAAATTAGACAAGATTTGGGAAATATCACTTATAGTAGGAAAACTGAGGCCCAGAAGAAAATTTTTGCTTTAGAATCACACAATTAGGGGCAGAGTTGAAGGGTTTTTGTTGTTGTTTGTTTGTTGGTAGTACTGAGGGTTGAATCCAGGGGCATTCTACCTCTGAACTACACCCCCAGCCCAATTTTATTTTATTTATTTATTTATTTTGCAATACTGGGGATTGAACTCAGGGGCAGTCTACCTCCGAGCCCTATTTTTTATTCTTTTTTTTTTTTTTTTTTTTTTCAGTACTGGGAGTTCAACTCAGGGAGTTGAACTCTGGTCTCAGCCTCCCGAATGCTGGGATTACAAGCGTGCGCCACCACGCCCGGCTTATTTTTTATTCTTTATTTTGGAACAGGGTCTCACTGAGTGCCTCACTAGGTAGCTGAGGCTGGCCGCGAACCCGGATCCTCTGGTCTCAGCTTCCCAAATGCTGGGATTACAAGCGTGCGCCACCATGCCCGGCTTCCAATTTTATTTTGAAACAGGGTCTTGCTAAGTTGCTGAGGCTGGTCTCAAACCCATGATCCTCCTGTCTCAGCCTCCCGAGTACTGGGATTACAAGCGTGTGCCACCATACCCGACCCAGAGTTGAAGTTCAAAAAACTTCCCAAAATGTTTATCATGCCCCACACCATGCCAGGTCCAGGACTAGACACTCATTTAAGCATCACTATCTTGAGTCTCTTCAGTTTGCTTTGGGATAGGAATCCAGGAGTAGGCAATGGGAGGATCAGGGTCTTGGGATCGAGAAAGATTTCTGCACATTTTTGCTTGAACAGAAAATGTGATTTAGATATGTAGATGATCACAGTCTGTTCCCTACCCTTCCCAACTGTTCTCAGGTAGAGAAGCAACAAACTCTCTCCTCATGGCCTAGGCTAAGACACAGTGTACTGAACTCCAAATATCTTGCATGTCATTAAGAGAAACTTGAAGGCTTTAGAACCAGTGAAAGGTCTGAGGAGATCACACATTAAACAAAGGATTGGGCAACATATAGGTCCTGGCTAAGATTTTCAGAGTGGAAGAGTGAGAAGTACCCCTCACCACCACCACCACCGTTGACCCTCATTCACACCAGTCCTCTTACCTGTAACACCTTCTGTAGGCATCAATGGGCTGGCATCTGGACCTTCAGGTTCAGGGATGGCCATTTCTCCAGCTGTGGTCTCCACCAACTCTGTAATTGTTACCTGTGCAACTGAGGTTCCAGAGGGCTCTACAGTTGTCATCTCTGTAGATGTTGTACCTATAGCTTCTGCAGTTGACACATCTGCAAGTGTGGTACCTACAGTCTCTGTTGGCACCTGCTCAGGTATAGTACCTGTTCCCTCTGCCGTTGGCACCTGCACAGCTGTGGTTCCAGATGGCTCTGTAGTTGGTACCTGACCAGGTGTAGTACCTGTAACTTCTGCAGTAGGCACTTGCCCGGCTGTGGTGCCATGGGCCTCTGCAGTTGGCACATGCCCATCTGTGGTGCCTGGAACTGGGGAAGAGCCACAGGAGGGGAGAGGAATGGCAGCCTGCAGCACCACCTGAGCAGTGACGGGACCAGACTCCAGGTAAGTGTGAGTGACCACAAGTGCCCGAGAGATCAGGGTCCCAGTACCATCTCCAAAGTCCCAGGTGTAGGAAAGGTCAGCATCATTCAAATAGCCACTGGGGTCATGAAGTTGAAGAGCAAAGGTCAGAGGCTGATTTCTCAGGAAGCGCTTGTTCCCACCATCCAAGGCTTGCAACTGGGACACGCTCACAGAGAAAGGCACCTGGTCTGGGATTAGAGCCAGAAAAGATGAGAACCGGACTTGGACCACAGCTTCTCCTTTCATAGCCATACTCTCCCACCCCAAGCTGACGGCCTGGCCCTTCACTGGCTATCAGCCCCACATTCCTCTGCCCCAGTGCATATGGCCTGTCCCTTAAAGGTTACACAGTTTCCCCTTTCTAGTCCAGCCAAGCCTCCCCACCTTCTCCTACACTATGACTGACCTTGCTTCTTTCCTTCCTAAACCTTACCAGTGATGGTGAAGGCTGAGCTGGAGTGAGCGAGGGGCACGTAGCTCTGGGACCCCCGGCGGTGGTAGACAGTCACTTCCATGGTGTGTGTGCCCAACATTGCCTGGCCTGTCCCAATGCTCAACCTGGACACTGGGCCCCCCAGAACTTGCCAGTAGTGGCCTGAGGTTATCAAAAGAAAAGCAGGAAGCCAGGAGTGGTGGTGCATGCTTTTAATCCCAGTACTTGGCTAAGACAGGAGGATCTGGGTTTGTGGCCAGCCTCAGCTACTTAGTGAGGCCCTGCGTAGCTTGTGAGACTCTGTTTCAAATTAAAGACTAAAACATAGGGCTGGGTATGTAACTCAGAGGTAGAATGCCCCTGTGTTCAATCCCCAGTACCACCAAAAAAAAAAAAAAGCAGGGAGAGAGAAGGCTACTGGTCAAAGGGGACTGAAGGGCAGGATTTGAAAAAGGACACCAGAGAAGTGAGATAAGCAGGTATACTGAAAATGATTCTTTCTGACAGTATTCAGAAGGCTATCATGGGGCAGGGGGGTTTCTACTGTGCATGGGGGTTCCATGGGGTAGGACTACAATTGGCAAAGAGCTGCCAGAAGGATTTATTTATTTATTTATTTATTTATTTTGTGGTACTGGGGATTGAGCCCAGGAGCATTCTACCTCCCAGCTACACCCTCAGCCCAATTTTTTACTTTTATTTTGAAACAGGGTCTCACTAAGTTGTGGAGGGCCTCACTAAGCAGCTGAGGCTGGCCGCGAACCCGGATCCTCCAGTCTCAACCTCCCAAATGCTGGGATTACAAGCATGCGCTACCACACCCAGCTCAAAACCCTAGGTTTGATTCCCTTACCAAAAAAAAAAAAAAAGAATTAATGAATGAATTATGATAGACTTGAAAAGAGATTAGGTGCTGTGAAAAAAGAAGGAGCCATGGGGGAAAATGAAGATTAGAAGGTCAGAGAAGTTAAGGGGTGAGGCTAAAAAGACAGGTGATCAGGGAAGAAGCAGTAAATACAATGTGTAGATGACAGGTCAGAAGGCCAGAGAAGGAAGACACTCACCCCAGGTCTTCCAGACATAAACAAAGCTTCTTCTCTGAGACCAAGGGCCAGATGGGCAGGGGCCACCATCAGGGAAGATGCAGGCATCATCCGGTTCCTGGGGATACACTGGCTGTCCTTTCCATACCTGGCTTCCTGAAAGATAGATACAGTCACCTTCAAATCCTAGCATTCTTTTTTTTTTTTTTTTTTTTTTTCAGTACTAGGGATCAAACCTTGGGGCAGTCTAACATAGAGCTACATCCCCAGCCCTTTTTATTTTGAAACAAATTGCCCAGGTTGGCCTTGTACTTGTGTTTGTTTGTTTTGTTTTTAGCGGTACTGGGGATTGAACTCAGGGGCATTCTACCTCTGAGCTACACCCCCAGTCCTATTTTTTATTCTTTATTTTGAAACAGGGTCTCACTAAGTTGCGGAGTGCCTCACTAGGTAGCTGAGGCTGGCCCTGAACCCGGATCCGGCTCCTGTCTCAGCCTCCCAAATGCTGGGATTACAAGCATGCGCCACCACGCCCAGCTTGGCCTTGTACTTGTGATCCTCCTGCCTCAGTCTTTTGAGTTACTTGGATTACAAGTAGGCACCATCTTGCCTAGCTCCTAGCTTTTTTTTTTTTTTTTGCAGTACTGGGGATGGAACCACCCAGGAGCATTCTACCTCTGAGCTACACCCCCAGCCCTATTTTTATTATTTATTTTCAAACAGGGTCTCACTAAGTTGTGGAGGGCCTCACTAAGTAGCTGAGGCTGGCCACGAACCCAGATCCTCCAGTCTCAGCCTCCCAAGTACTGGGATTACAAGCGTGCGCCACCACGCCTGGCTCTCCTAGCATTTTTTTGTATATATCAAAATCCCTACAATAGCTCCTAGGGCTTCAGAGAGGAGCTCTGGGAATACTCCCTAGCTAGAAAGTACATTATCCATGGTATAACCTGTTTGTGGTGGTAATGGGGGTAGGAGTATTATGGACACTACAATGTAAGATTCATATGTATAAACTCGATGTAGTGGCACATTCCTGAATCCCAGTACTCAGGAGCCTGAGACAGGAGGATCGAAGGTTCCAGGGTGAAACATGGTAACTTAGTGAGACCCGATTTGTTTTTTTTTTTGTTTTTTTTTTTTTTTTGCGGTACTGGGGATTGAACTCAGGAGCGTTCTACCTTTGAGCTATACCCCCAGCCCTATTTTTTAGTCTTTATTTTGAAACCAGGTCTCACTAAGTTGCGGAGTGCCTCACTAGGTAACTGAGGCTGGCCGCGAACCCGGATCCTCAGGTCTCAGCCTCCCAAATGCTGGGATTACAAGTGTGCGCCACCACGCCCGGCTTTGTTTTTTTTTTTTTTTTTTTTTTTTGCAGTACTGGGGATTGAACTCAGGGGCATTCTACCTCCGAGCTACATACCCAGCCCTATGTTTTAGTCTTTAATTTGAAACAGAGTCTCACTAAGCTGCGGAGGGCCTCACTAAGTAGCTGTGAGGCTGGCCGCGAACCCGGATCCACCTCCAGTCTCAGCCTCCCAAGCACTGGGATTACAAGTGTGCGTCACTACGCCCGGCTCCAATTTTTTTTTTTTTTTTTTTTTTGCGGTACTGGGGTTTGAACTCGGGGGCATTCTACCTCTGAGACACACCCCCAGCCCTATTTTTTATTCTTTATTTTGAAACCGAGTCTCACTAAGTTGCGGAGTGCCTCACTAGGTAGCTGAGGCTGGCCGCAAACCCGGATACTCTGGTCTCAGCCTCCCAAATGCCCAGCTTACGCCCAGCTTGTGCCTCCATCATGTATCTGTATAATGGAGGTGGTACCTTCCTTGAAAGGTTGTTGTAAGGATGAAAATATGACAATATGTAAAGTACTCATCATAGAGCTGCTCTAGCCTCAATAAATGTCAGCTGAGCAAGGCCTGGTGGCCCATGCTTGTAATCCCAGTACTTGGGAGGCTGAGACCGGAGGATCCAGGTTCACAGCCAGCCTCAGCTACTTAGTGAGGCCCTCCGCAACTTAGTGAGACCCTGTTTCAAATAAAGAATAAAAAAATTGGAGCCGGGCGTGGTGGCGCACACTTGTAATCCCAGTACTTGGGAGGCTGAGACAGAAGGATCCAAGTTCGTGACCAGCCTCAGCTACTTAGTGAGGCTCTCCGCAACTTCGTGAGACCCTGTTTCGAAATAAAGAATAAAATAGAACTGGTGGTGTAGCTTGGAGGTAGGTGTGGTGGCTCACACTTGTAATTCCCATACTTGGGAGGCTGAGACTGGAGGATCCGGGTTCGAGGCTAACCTCAGCTACTTAGTGAGGCCCTCTGAAACTTAGTGAGACCCTGTTTCAAAATAAAGAATTAAAAAAAAAAATAGGATTAGGGGTGTAGCTCGGAAGTAGAATGCCCCTGGGTTCAATCCCCAGTACCGCAAAAAAAAAAAAAAAAAAAAAAAAAAAAGAAGGAAGGAAGCTGGGTGTGGTGGCACACACTTGTAATCCCAGTACTTGGGAGGCTGAGAAGGGAGGATTGCAAGTTCATGACCAGCCTCAGCTACTTAGTGAGGTCCTCTACAACCTAGTGAGACCCTGTTTCAAAATAAAGAATGAAACAGGGCTGGGGGTGTAGCTCGGAGGTACAATGCCCCTGGGTTTCATCCCCAGTACCACAAAAAAATAAAATAAAAAATAGTAGCTCAGAGGTAGAATGCCCCTGGATTCCATCCCCAGTACTGCCAAAAAAAAAAAAAAAATTGTTTTCAAACAGGGTCTCACTAGGTTGCTGAGAATCTTTTACTATATATCCTGAGGCTATCTTTGAACCTGTGATCCTCTTGTCTCAGCCTCCCAAGTACTGAGATTACAGGTGTGTGTAACCACACCTGGTTCCTAGTAGTGACTAATTTAACTCTAGGTCGTCCAACTACTGGATTCTGTTATCTCCCAGTTTGGAAACCAATTTTCTTTTCTTTTTTTACTTATATGTTAGTTTGTTGTTGTTTTGGTACTGGAAGTTGAACCCAGAGGCATTCTATTCTACACCCCAGCCATACTCCCACCTCATTTTATTATTATTATTGTGTGTGTGTGTGTGTGTGTGTGTGTGTGTGTGTGTGTGTGCGCGTGTCACTGGAGATTGAACCCACGGACATTCTACCTCCAAGCTACACCCCCAGTCCTATTTTTTATTCTTTATTCTGAAACAGGGTCTCACTAAGTTGTGGATAGCCTCACTAAGTAGCTGAGGCTGGCCATGAACTCGGATCCTCGTCTCAGTCTCCCAAGTACTGGGATTACAAGGGTGCACCACGACGCCTGGCTCATTTTATTATTTTTACTTTGAAATAGGGTCTTGTTAAATTGCTGAGGGTCAGCCGGGTGTGATGGTGCACTCTTGTAATTCCAGTACTTGGAAGGTTGAGATAGGAGGATCGCAGGTTCAAATCTAGCCTCAGCAAACTTCATGAAGGCTTTCAGCAACCTAATGAGACCCTGTTTCCAAATAAGAAATAAAAGTGGGCTGGGGATGTAGGTTGGAGGTAGAATGCCTCTGGGTTCAATCCCTAGTACAAAAGAAAAAAAAATTTTTGCTGAGGGTCTCACTAAGTTAAGACTGGACTCAAACCTGGGATCCTTCTGTCTCAGCCTCCCAAATACCAGGATTACAGGTGTGTGCCACCACACCTGACATGATTTATACGTGGTTTATTTTTTTGTGCATGTGTGGTACTGGGGATTGAACTCAGGGTCATTCTACCTCCGAGCTACACCTCCAGCCCTATTTTTTATTCTTTATTTTGAAACTGGGTCTCATTAAGTTGTAGAGTGCCTCACTAAGTAGCTGAGGCTGGCCTCGAACCCGGATCCTTCAGTCTCAGCCTCCGAAATGCTGGGATTGCAAGCCTGTGCCACCACACCGGCTCTATATGTGGTTTCTAATATCACTAAAATACATATATAATTTTTTATTTTTATTATTATTTTTTTGGTACTTGGGATTGAAACTAGGGGCATTCTACCTCTGAGCTACACCCCGAGTCCTATTTTATTTTTTTGTGGTACTGGGGATTGAACTCAGGGGCATTCTACCTTCGAGCTATACCCCCAGTCCTATTTTTTATTCTTTATTTTGAAACCGGGTCTCACTAAATTGCAGAGTGCCTTACTAGGTAGCTGAGGCTGGCCATGAACCTGGATCCTCCGGTCTCAGCCTCCCAAATGCTGGGATTACAAGCGTGCGCCACCACCCCCGGCTCTATTTTTCATTCTTTATTTTAAAACAGGGTCTCACTAAGTTGCAAAGACCTCACTAAGAAGCTGAGGCTTGCAGCAAACCCAGATCCTCCGGTCTCAGCCTCCCAAGTACTAGGATTAGAAGTGTGGGCCACTACACCCAGCTTATAATTTGTTTAGGAAAAAAAAAAAAAAAAAAAAAAATATATATATATATATATATATATAAGGGGGGAAGCAGCCGGCGTGGTGGCGCACGCTTGTAATCCCAGTATTCGGGAGGCTGAGACCGGAGGATCCGGGTTCGCAGCCAGCCTCAGCTACCTAGTGAGGCACTCCGCAACTTAGTGAGACTCGATTTCAAAATAAAAAATAAAAAATAGGGCTGGGGGTATAGCTCAGCGGTAGAATGCCCCTGGGTTCAATCCCCAGTACCACAAAAAAAAAAAAAAAAAAAAAAATAGGGCTGGGGGTATGACTCGGGGGTAGAACGCCCCTGGGTTCCGTTCCCAGTACTGCAATAATAATAATAATAATAATAATAATAATAATAATAATAATAATAATAAAATTAATTAAAAATAGGGTTGGGGGTATAGCTCAGAGGTAAAATGCCTCTGGGTTCAATCCTGAGTACCATAATAAACAAACAAACAAATAAAAATAGAGGGGAGAAGAGGCATTCCCTTAGTTCACAGGGGACACCAGGGAATCTAAGCACTAGGAATAAGGGTCTGGAGAAGGTAGGTACTTACCATTGATGATGGTGTTGTTGGCCCAGATAACCTGCCCATCTGGCAGTACCTTTTGGCTTTCAGGAAAATGCAGGGCAATAGAGAAGGAGGCATTTGCACCAACCAGTGTAGGCCCATCATTGCTGACCTCCAGGGACACTTGGCCACCTGGGAAGGGAAGCTGCATTAGCCTGGACTCCTTGTCTCCCCCTTCCCATATATGTTTCCCCAAGCTGCATTCAACCTAGTTCTTCTTGCTCTCCTCCCCATCCCATTGCCACCATGCCCTTTCCCAGAACTTTAAGTTCCCACCTTTCCAGCAGTCAGGCCTCTGAACTTCTGTCCACTCTGGATACAGCTGACTGTTCCAGGCTTTAGTTCGGATCGACCGCAAGACTCCATGCCAGTCCTGGTCTTTGGGTCCTAAAATGAATATGCCAAGAGAACCCTAGGATGCTCACTCAGTTCCTTCTCAGTCCCTTACCTCATGCTACTCTACTCATTCTCACATTCAAAGGCATTTTATTTTTTGCAGTACTGGGGATTGAACCCAGGGCTTTCTTTTCTTATGTGTGTGGTATTGGGGATTGAACCCAGGGACGTTCTACTACTGAGCTATATATTCCCAGCCCTTTTTTATTTTGAAACAGGGTCTTACTCTGTTGCCAAGGCTAGCCTCAAACCTGTGATCTTTCTGTCTTAGCCTTCAAAGCAATGGGATTACAGATGTGCATCACCATGCCTGGCTTCTTCAGAAGTGTATGAAAACAGTAGTATTTATATTTTAGAAAAATCACTACTGAGCCGGGCGTGGTGGCGCATGCTTGTAATCCCAGCATTTGGGAGGCTGAGACCAGAGGATCGGGTTCACAGCCAGCCTCAGCTACCTAGTTAGGCCCTCCGCAACTTAGTGAGACCCTGGGAGTATAGCTCGGAGGTAGAATAAAAAAAAAAGAAAGATCACTACAGAGCCAGGCGTGGTGGCGCACACTTGTAATCCTAGCATTTGGGAGGCTGAGACCGGAGGATCCAGGTTCACGGCCAGCCTCAGGTACCTAGTGAGGCACTCGACAACTTAGTAAGACTCTGTTTCAAAATAAAGAATAAAAAATAGGGATAGAAGTGTAGCTTGGAGGTAGAATGCCTCTGATTCAATCCCCAGTACCACAAAAAAAGAAAGAAAGATCACTACTATGGCAAGCAGTGGAGAGGACAGATTCCAAGTAGGCAGAAGTTGGGGGTAGAAACAGAACAGACAAAACTATTATAACTGATAGAGAGAGGTCTCAGAGGAAAAGAAAGGATATGATGGACTTCCAAATGTCCTCACCTAGATCCAACAACAATCAACATTTTGCCGTATTTGCCTTATCCTTATTTGCTTTTTTTTTTTTTTTTTCCGGTACTGAGGATGGAACCCAGGGGCCTTCTACCTCCGAGCTACACCCCCAGCCCTAATTTTTATTCTTTATTTTGAAGCAGGGTCTTACTAAGTTGTAGAGTGCCTCACTAGGTAGCTGAGGCTGGCTGCGAACCCGGATCCTCCAGTCTCAGCCTCCCAAATGCTGGGATTACAAGAGTGCGCCACCACACCCGGCTTGCTGTTGTTTAAGTTTGTTTGTTTTTTCTTTGAAGTATTGGGGATTGAACCCAGGGGCATTCTACCTCTGAACTATACCCCTAGTCCTATTTTTTATTCTTTATTTTATGTATGTATGTATTTATTTATTTATTTATTTATTTTGCGGTATTGGGGATTGAACTCAGGGGCATTCTACCTCCCAGCTATACCCCCATCCCTATTTTTTATTCTTTACTTTGAAACAGGGTCTCACTAAGTTGTGGAGTGCCTCACTAGGTAGCTGAGATTGACGGTGAACCCGGATCCTCAGGTCTCAGCCTCCGGAATGCTGGGATTACAAGCGTGCGCCACCACGCCCAGCTCTTATTCTCTCTTTCTTTCCTTCCTTCCTTCTTCTTTCTTGTGGTACTGGGGATGGAACCCTGGGGCATTCTACCTCTGAGCTACACTCCCACTCCTATTTTGTAATTTTTATTTTGAAACAGAGTCTCTTTTTTTTTTTTTTTTTTTTTTTTTTGCGGTACTGGGGATTGAACTCAGGGGCATTCTACCTCCGAGCTACACCCCCAGCCCTATTTTTTATTCTTTATATTGAAACTGAGTCTCACTAAGTTGCGGAGTG
>PVLC010027696.1:0-21459 GCA_004027655.1 Graphiurus murinus
GACTCCCCCCTCAGCCAAGAAGCAGCCGTTCAAATAAAAGAGAACAGTTCTGTGCAATAAACCGAAACCAATGCAGAAGGACAAGCAAGGAGCTGCTGCATCTGCTGGGAAGTGGGAACCACCGTGTAGTCTCCATGTTCTTCCAGAGGACACTCTGACCCTCCTTGGTGCTGAAATCCTCAAGTCAGCACCCCCTGCCACACACATGGCAGAGGCACCACACAAAAACCCATAAGCTGGAATCAGATTTCCACCATGTCCGTCCGCGTGTGGGGCAAATGCTTCACTTACCTGGGGCAGTTTTGTAGCCGGAGGTTCTGGAGGGCAGCGATGGGGCATTCTTGGTCCTGGGGCTCGGAGCGCTCTGCAGGACTTGTCTCTGCCGCTTCAGCTCTTCTTCCCTTTCCTGGGCTGCTCGGATCTCCTCTTCGATCATGGACAAAGTCCGCTGCTTCCGGGACCTCAGCTTGAAGGGCCCAACCATCACGTCGGATTCTTGAGTGGCCAGGAGGGAGGCCGTGCTTCTCAGCTCAGCTGCCTCCGAGTACTTGCTGAAATAGCCCCCTTCAGGCCTGGTCTCCTCCATGTCGACCGGGCCACTGGGCTGCACAGCCGGCGGCGGCTGGGAGGCCCTTTCCCTGAGCGCCCTGTCCTCCGCAGGCAGAATCTTTGGTAATACATCCCTTTTCTCTTGCACAGGCGAGGACACCTGAGGTGGCTCAAACATGCTCTGAGGCTTCTCGGAGCCGGGAGCCCTGGTGTCAGCTTGCTCTAGAGTTGCTTCTGGCCCCCGCTGCTCTGTTCCACCCTTGCTGGTTTGGGGCACGGCCTTATCCACCTGCTCAGCTATGGCTTGTTGAATGGCATTCTGCACCAGGAGACCAGCCTGATATTCCAAGGACTCATCAACCGAGGGAGAGTCTCCCAGTGTGGAGGAAGGGGAGTAGAAACCATGGTCGCTGAATGACTTGGAGACACCTTCCCGGCCCTCGGAGGGGTTGTCCGTCTGTGGAGTCTGAGGCAGAGAGAAATCGGCCAGCGAATTTTCCTGGAGGGCGTTGGTTGTCTCGTTGGAGGCACCGCTGTCGCTGATGTTGTCCATGCTGAAGTCGTTGGACAGGGTCTCCAGGACGGTGGTGTCCTGGGACCTCACCGACAGCTCATCCAAACCTGAGTCAAGCTCCTCTTGGGTCAAAGAGACATTGACGGATCTTGAGAACTGATCCAAAATCCCGTGGTCCTCATCCTTGACCACAGTGAGGACGGCCCGGGCGCTGGTAAACTCTCCGTCCTCGGCCCACAATTTGGATAAGGGGCCACGTTTGGAGGGTTCGCTGTAGGAACCTTCCTTTCCCTGAGGGGTGGTGCTGCCCACACCTCCTCCTGCTGACTGGCTCTCTGGCACACAGGGGGCTTTCTGTCCCTTGGCTGCCGACAGGCCACTGTCTTCGGGAGGTCCCCCGACAGAGGCTGGTCTCATGATGGTCGATGGCTTGTCTGAGTTGATGGAGCTCAGAGGTCTGTAGAAAGGCTTGATAGAGAATAGCCGGGGTGTACTCTGGCCCTTGGCCAACGTTGGCCTGGAATTCTCCATCTGCTGGAACTGTTTGCGAGCGGCAGAGAAGTCTATCTGCTCAGTGACGATGTCCTTGGCGTTTTCGGTCCCACCTGGACGTTCCTGAAAAGAAGCAGGGGTCGTGCAGAGCTGGGGTGGGGGCTGCTGCTGCTGCTGCTGTAGCTGCTGCTGCAGCAGCTGCTGCTCCTGCTGCGCCCTCCTCTCTTTGCGCTCCTTGTACTTTTTGTGCGACTCCAGATGTTCCTCGTCCAACTGCTCCTCGATGGTCTTTTCCTGGGGGGGATTCCACCATTTGGCCGCAATGCCGGGATTCTTCTTCACAGCCTGACTCCGGATGAGCTCCCTCCTCTCCTTCTCCAGCTCCAGCATCTCTTCGGAGGGCCTCACCTTGCGGACACAGTATTGCTCTTTCTCGCACACGTCCTCCTCAAAGAGCTTGGAGGGTTTCTTGTCCTCGTGGAAGGCACGCAGCTCAAACTTGGCCTCCTTCTTCAGCGTGGTGAGCGTGAACTCTCCGTCTCGGGAGGAACATCGGGAGCTGGTGGAGGAGCTGGGGCTGGCGGGGGCCTGCAGGCTGTCCCCCAGCGCATCTCGGGGCTGGTCAGGAGCGTGGCCGTTCGCCCTTTCCCCCTCCTCCATGGTGTCAGAGGGGCTTCTACTGAGTTCAATGTGGGGAGGTGTCTGCCCGCCGGCTGCTCCCTCTGTCGGTTCTGGCTGGGTGGCTGGGTGTGTTGGCGGGCTCAGGCTGCCCACCAGGATGGCTGCACCGGGCTCTGGGGAGGATGTTCCGTTGTAAGTTCCATCCACAGCAGAATCACAGCAGTTGGCCTCCAGGACCTCGTCTAGATACCGAATCTCTCTGGCCACGTCATTATCCAGAGACTCATGGTGATCCAAGAGGAGGCCATTGTGCGGGGGCGAATAGAAAGGGGATGGGTGGTCCATGGAATGGGGCGTGGAGGTGATTCCAGGAACACTTTTACATTCTGTAACAGACACCTCAATTTCCATGTTTTTGTGATCTGGAGGAAGAGGACTGGTCACAGGCTCCAGGGGATTGGCACTATAGTTGTCTCTCTCGTTTTTTAGCTGGATATCATCCTCGCAAAGCTGGGGAGGCTTCTAGAATAAAGAGAAGACAAAAGACACAGTTAAACACTACATCTCTTATGTATGTGCATGCTGAGAAATTCACTCAGACCTAACAGGAAAGGAAATGGAAACGACAGTAATGAGTTCTCTTGAAGAGACATCTCCCCTCTAATAATCTCTTAAGTATTCATTTTATTGTGCTAAGAAGTGCCTAAACCTCTTGAATTCACAGACTCTATTCTGTTTATTGGGGGCTTCTTGGGGGGATGCTACTTCCATTTTTAAATTTTATCTTCTGAAGTGGAAGAGATTATATAGTTAATGTATTAGAGTGTTCTCAAATATTTTATACCAAACTATTACAGGCATTGTAATAGAATTATTTGTGTATTCTTAGAAGGTCTTTTTTTTTTTTTTTTGCATGAGCAAATCTTCTTAGAACTTATACTTCTCTGGCAGCTAGAATGCAATTACTCTGGAGACAGGAAACTTTTTTAGAAAATCTTTCCACAATAAAATACTAGAAAACAGTAGTTCCCTTCAGTGTCCCCTCTCTGGCTACAAGTGATGCACTGCCATGGCGGTAATTGACCATGTGCATTGTAAACACCATGACTGGAGCCACTGTGCAGGGCAGCATCAAAACAATCCTCCTCTGCTGAGTGTTGCTGTGAAAAGCCAGTGGCCAATGGCACCTCCCTTCTATTTTCTATAATCTTTTATATGTGATATCTCCAACGTGTGGTTAAGGAAGAAAACCACCTCTTCGTAATGTATTTATTTATGTATTGGTCCTGGGGATGGAACCCAGGGAAATTCCACCTCCAAGCCACACTATCAGCCCTCTTTGTTTGTTTGTTTGTCTGTTTGTTTTAAACAGGGTGTTGCTAGGTTGCTGAGAATCTCACAAAGTTGCTGAGGCTGGTCTCAAATCTAGAATCCTCCCGTCTCAGCCTCCCAAGTACTGGGATTATAGGCATGCACCACCATACCCAGCTTTCTTTTAAATGTGTCCTATGTCTCCATCAGTTATCCAAGCCCATGTAATTTAGTTATTTGGCACTAGGAAGACTTTTTTTTTTTTTCATATCAAAGGACTCTAGCTTATCTTAGCGAATTCAAGCAGTAGATTCTGAACTTAATCTGAGTTCCACTCAAGAATTTCCCTAATGTCTGGATCAGTTCTGCTTCCTATATAATAAGTCTTAAATTTATAATGTGTCTGGTATGACTAACATGCTATAAGGCAAAATTGTTACATGGTATAATTTTCATTTATTTAAGTTTTCTACAATTTTAAAGACCTAGAGCATAGTATTAAAGCACTATTTTACAGCCAGATGTGGTGGTGCACGCTTGTTATCCCAGTACTTGGGAGGCTGAGACAGGAGGATTAAAAGTTCAAGGACAGCCTCAGTAAGTAGTGAGACTCTCATCAACCTAGTGAGACCTTATTTCAAAATTAAAATTTAAAAATAGGGCTGGAAGTGTATCTCTGAGGTAGAATGTCCTTGGGTTCAATCCCCAGTACCAAAACAACAACAACAAAATAAAATGATATCCACTATCTTATGATAATTCTCAGGGGATTCATTTCAAAATTCTCCCAAGGAAAGTGGATAATCAAGGTTTTGATCATAAGGTCTAAAAGCTTGGGCATTCATCCTGTGCTCGGCATTACTAAGTGTTAAAAAAGTTCTTATGATTGTCCAGGAACTGGGAACCCAGCTTCTTGCCACATTCTCTTTCAGACTTGAATCAATCAAGTAGAATATATATATTTGTCTCTAGTAACAGGCAATGATAATGAGTACTCCTCCTTCCTCAGTACTTTCTAGTCTCAATGTCCTTCCAGACTCAGTTTGGTCTCTGTCAAAGCCTAATACTTAATACAATTACTATTTATAATCATAGTTACTATTTATTTATATTTTGGCAGTGCTAGAAATTGAGCCCAGGTGCATTTTACCTAGGAGTTACACCCCCAGCCCTATTTTATTTTATTATGAAACAGGGTCTCACTAAATTGTGGACAGCCTCATTAAGTTGCTGAGGCTGGCCTCAACCAGATCTTCCTATCTCAGTCTCCCAAGTACTGAGATTACAAGTGTATGCCACCACACCTGGCTTCACAATTACTATTTATAATATGAACTAAAGAGACATGTCAAAGAAGTTTTTACAGCCTCTTTAAAGCCAGTGAGCTAAACTTTGTTTTGGTAAGGCAACTGTCAGTAACCTCTACTCATTTGTCACTAAGAATTATAGAAAATTGTTGGGCATGGTGGTATACATTTGTAATCCCAGTACTTCAGAGGCTGAGGCAGGAAGATCTCAGGTTTGCTTCCAGCCTGAGCAACTTAGCAACATAGTGATGCCCTGTTTCAAAATAAAAAAATAAAAAGGGCTGACCCTTTTTATGTAGTGCAGAGTGGAATGCCTCCTAGGTCCAATCCCTAGTGCCAAAATAAATAAGTAAATTAATTAATTAATAGAATTACAGAAAATTTTAATGCCTGAAACATATTGGCTAACATTCAGTTTTGAGAAAATCTAGGCCCAAATTAGCTTGCTCCATGGAAAATTATTACTGGAATAAACAGACCAACATGAGACAGATACATGGGGTAAGACTGCCAACTCCAACTTCATCTGGCCAATGATTGACTGCTACTATCCCTTTTAACCTTAGAGGGGAAAAGTTAGCAAATAGTAGGAAGCTACTGACACTGAACATGGTTAAAATCACCGCTCTACAAAACACTCTGGAATAGCTGAGGAGGGGAAGGTGGGTATGTAATTATTAAAGGAAGCTAAAGGGCAAATCCTTACTTCTATAGTTCATTTATTCATTAATCCATTCATTAAACATGCAGGAAGCTTATTCTGCTGAGCCACAATGAAAAGAGCAGCAGCAATAAGCTCTGGACGACAAATCCTTATGAAACATTTGGTTTCTCATGCTTCCCAAGAAGCCAAGTCTCTCCTAAAGTTTACTTCGGTGTCTCAAGGCTAAGCACAGAGATAGGAGTGGCTGGGCCTGTCTCCAGGGCAGTTCCCAAGAGCCCTTTCTGATTCCTCACATCCGCCCTGGCCTTTATCTTAAAAGGCTTCACAGTCCAAGAGAGCCTTGATGGACAAGCAGATGCATTGCCAGCTCTTTCTTTATAGAATTTGAAAATTGTATCGACTCTTTCATGGCATACTTCTTGAACTAGAAACAACCGACCCACTAAAAAATTTTAAAAAACGGAGAAGAGCATTTGACAGTACTTTCTTTTTTTTTTTTCTTTTTATTTTTTTCAGTGTTAAAGCTATTGCCTCTCCCTTTGAGTCAGACCTGATAACAAGTACACAAAATTCCAAGATGGACATGCAGATTATCGTGATTTGATTGCTACACATTGTACACTTGTACTGAGTTACCATCATGTATCCCATAAAGATGTACAAATATTATGTCTCAATTTAAAAAAAAGAAATGATAATGCATAGTTAATATCTTCTGTATCTGTGAAACTGATTTTTAAAATGCTACCTGCTATAGCCAGGTGTGGTGGCACATGCCTGTAATCCTAGTACTTAGGAGTCTGGGACAGGAGGATCACAGGTTCAAGACTAGCCTCAACAACTTAGCAGGACTCTCAGCAACCTAGCAAGACTTCATTTAAAAATAAAAACAAAACAAAAGAGCTAGAGGTGTAGCTTGGAAGTAGAATGCCTCTGGGTTCAATTCCCAGTACAACGCGCACACACACACACACACACACACACACACACACACACACACAAACACACACCATAGCTGCTGGTTAAAAATCGGAAGTTTGGGGTCTCATTGTAACTTGAGATGATTCATTTCCAATCCTTCTTTTTTTTAATCTATACACTTTAAGGTATAAGCAGGAAATAGGCTTCTTTTCCTGTGAGTTACATAGGGCCTAATCCTGTACTTACCATAAATTCAGAAAATTCTCTGCCACTCCATCCCACCCACACCTGGAAGCAGCAGCTCTACACCCTAATCAGGGTAGAAGTACTTAAAGAGATAAACAATTCTGCATTACAGATTCACCGCCATGCATCAGAGGTCCTGAGATTTTGTAAAGTCAGTCAATAATTATAACAAAAGAACAAATTCCTGAGTTTTACTCTCAGCAGGAAGACTTTACCTTCATGCATGATGGACTGATGTGATCAAAGCCACCAGCAACTACAGCAGGTAAACAGAAATGGGCTGGAAATCCCACAAGTCTGGGTTGGGCTGGAGTCTGGGCTTGGTATCATTAAATAGTGTCTTGTTTAAACCAACCAAAGCTTATTGCTCCCTTGGAAGATAAGAAGGGACCAGAATTTTCTCCCTGCTTCAGATAAGATGAACCTGATTCCAGAGTCAGATAAAATGACAATCATTAAATCGACTGGGAAGTCCTTGCTAAAATATATGTGCCCCAGGACAAAAAAAGAGGAAGATACCGAAGAACCACCAAACAAGGTTTCCTAAAACCAAACAAACTCTAGGGTGCTAAGAAAAAACTGGGGTGCTAAAGGGGTTGTGGGGTGTGTGTGTGTGTGTGTGTGTGTGTGTGTGTGTGTGTGGTGTACTTATGATTGAATCCAGGGACATTCTACCTCCAGGCTATCCCCCCAGACCTATTTTATATTTTATTTGGAAACAGGGTCGCACTAAGTTGCAGGGGGCCTCACTAAGTTGCTGAGGCTGGCTTTGAACCTGCAATCCTCCCGTCCCAGCCTTCCAAGTACTGAGATTACAAACATACACCACCACACCTGGTTTATTTTTTATTTTGAAACAGGGACTCCCTAAGTTGCTGAGGCTGTCCTGGAACCTGTGATCCTCTTCTCAGCCATGGGAGATCCTTTGCCTGTCCCACCTAACCCTCCAGGTGGAGCCCTAATACCATGGTACAAAATGTCTGCTTTCCTACCAGTTCCCCAGAACAGCTAACAGCCGGTTAGGTTAGGCTGTCTACCATTTACTTTAAAAGACCCGGGGCAGAGACAATATATGGCAGCTGTGTGTTTCTGAAATTAGTTTAAATTACATTCCAGGGCAGGCAACTATCCTAATTGGGACTATACCCTTCAGGAGCGGTCAGCTAGGATCTAATCGGAAACCCCCACACTCCACAGGTGGCTTCCTCTAGTAATTGAGGCCCCTTTAACTCCCAGGACCCCTGAAGCTTTGCTAATTGGCATAATTGAAGTGAGAAATGGGTTTCCATTAGCGAAATTAGTGGTTCCTCAATTAGCATAATGAACGGTAGAAATCAGTGAAATTGGGGGAGTTGGAATGGGTGGACTAGAGATACTCCCACCCTTTGATGAAGAGGGTGAGTCCTTGGCCAGGTCTGTACAGCCCTAGGGCTGGTGTTGGTTGTTTGAGAACTGATGACCTATGTCCAGCCTGGGATTGTTTAACATTCCGTATCCAGAAACAAGATCCTGCCGTTGCAAAACTGCCACATCTGTCTTCATGCAAGGTGTGTGTGTGTGTGTGTGTGTGTGTGTGTGTGTGTGTGTGTGTGTATGTGTGTGTGTGTGTTTTGTGTTGGGGAGGGGAAATACTAAAATCTTAAAAAGCTGAAACTTCTGGCAGGTTACAATGTTTTTTATACCTATTTTTCCTTAATAAATGTCAACATCAGTGCCAGAACTTGGTCGAAGACCTGCTCTTAATATAAGCTGATAACCCATTCGCATTTAAGTCCACCATGATTTATCACAAAATGCTTAATAAATATAAAGTAGCATGGATTAATTTGCAACCTAGGTGCCCAGGTGTCCTTTCTCCTTCTAAATAATGCAGAAAACATGGTAATTTAGAGTTTGAAGTCAAGGATCAAGAGTCTGGGGTCATTTCTTGGTTCTACCTATAAAAGTTCTGCCGCACCTTATGCCAAGACAATTATAGAACTCCTTTGTAAGCAAGGTGAGTAATAACATCTCTCAAACTTTTTGAGAATTAAATTGGAAACTGTATTTGTTAAAGTGCTATGAAAATTGTAAGACAGTTTCATGCAGACATTCCTGATTGGTAAGCAACTTTACATTGAGGTGTAAATGATCCAGATTAAATTCTTTCTGGGAACACACTGCCTTTCTTTTGGGAAAAGAGCAGCAGGTGATGGTGAAGGTTGGATTTTGAAAAGAAAAGCAGTCAATGTGAGGAGATGAAAAAGATCCAGGAAAGACTGTTACATATTCCCAGCTGACACAGAAAATGGGAAAGGCAAGGATTTAACCAAACAGTTGGTTTTGTTTGTTTGTTTGTTTTGTGTGTGTGTGTGTGTGTGTGTGTGTGTGTGTGTGTGTGGTACAGTACTGAATCCAGGGGCATTCTACATCCAAGCTACACCCCCAGTCCTTTTTATTTATTTATTTTGTTTGTTTGTTTGTTTCAAATAGAGTCTCTTTAGGTTGCTGATAGTCTAGCTAAGTTGCTGAGGCTGGCTTCGTACCTGGGATCCATCTCCTATCTCAACCTCCCAAGTACTGAGATTACAGGTGTGCACCACCAAGTCAGATCCTGAGGTACCTCTAACCTCCCTAATAATTCCCCACTCCAGATCCTTAAATGTTAATTTTAGTTGGAGATAAGTACAACTAGGGAGCACATGCATTTGCTGCTGAGGCAAAAAGAATAAACTTATAAAATGCCCTTAAAAGTCAAATCTTGAAGATGCAATAGAATGGCCAGTCAAGAACCACCCAGACCTGGGGATCTGGTCTCCTGGGAAGTAGAGGTGGTGTTACACATCGCATGGGACAGAACCCGTCCATTCCCAGAACTCAACTCCGTGCATAAATGTTTGAGTGAAAGAGGCAGAAAAACAAGCCTGTCCTGCAGGCACACTCTGCGCGCCATACCCCACATGGTTACTGACACGTCCAACAGTTTATCATTCCACAGTACACGGACAGGAGTATCCCCAGCTGACACCAAAAACAGGGTCTCTCTGTTAAGTGGGAAAGGTGGGGATTTTACTGCAATTTTAAAACTTCAGGATAAGAAGGGCATTTTCCTTAGCATGTCTGGCTAAGGAAGAGTGTCCTTCACTACAAGGACAAGCAAGAAGTTTAAGCTCATACCCACTTTATCTGCTCGTGGCTTCCCTTTTCCTCACCACCTGCAGGCTGTTACCTCTGGACAATGTCTATTACCACGATGACCTGACCTCCCGGGCTCCTAGCCTAAATGCACAGCAACTCGACCCAAATCACTCAAACATCAAGCGCCCGCTGCACAGCCAGGTCTCTCCGCTCTCAATAACCCAGATTACTTCCTCCGAAAGCCATGATATTTAAATTGGAAACGCTTTTCCCCGGGTAATAGGTGACCCGATCCTTTAATCCAGTTATTTTTAAGCGCCATCAAAAATATACACTCACTCTCGGCCTAGGAACAGAGACACAGCTAGAAAATAAAACTTCCTGAGTTGGGAAATCAAAGAGCATCTCCCCTTCCTCTTCTCCCCCTCCTTCCCTTTCCTAAGTCCCGTGTTTAGTGCACAGGGCACAGGCCCTAGCCAGCAAAGAGCTGGTTCTATGGGTGCTGAGTGACCGCCCAAGAGTGGCTCTTCCCGGACTGTCTGCACCCAGGTGTCTCCATCACAAAGGCCAACGGGAGGACAAAGCACAGCTGGCTGGAGGTGACGCCCAGGGACCTGCAGGACACGTGCACCAACTGAACCTCATCAGCCTTGAAGGATCCAGGTGCAGCTACCTACAGTGAGGGGGTTTGGAGAAGGCCGACTCCCTGCGCTGAAGGAACCACCATGGGAGGGGAACACGGAGGCTGAAGGGGTCAAGCACTTTGCTGCAATACTGCTTTCCACCCATAAGCACACCCTGGGACCCCACGGGTGACGTGGCCTGGAGCCATGGGGTGTCTCCAGAGCTCTGATTAAGTGCTGACTGCCCAGCAAGGAGCCCTCAGCCTTGGAGGGAATGGGTTTCAAGCCACATAAAAATAACACATAGCACCAAGTGAAGAAAGCACTACAGCAATAACTGCAAAGAAGGCTCCAGCCCTGTTCAGGGGTGCAAATGGTGCAGGCTGCAAAGTTTATGAAGAAAGCTGGGCCCACCAAGGTCCCTCGGCAGGCTGGCCTGCAGCTCCTCGGGTCCGACCAGCTCTAGAAGGCGGCAGTCTGGAGAAGGGGCAGGGACTCTGAGTGGCCCCCTTCCATCTGCCTGAAAGCACAGGAATGCTGCTGGCCTCCTCCTCCCTTGGGTTCTGCTTCAGGGGGAAGAGCAGGGGAGAGGCCGTGATAACCAGGGCCACATTCCAGTCCCAGCAGCTTTTCCTCTTCCACCCCCTAGCAGAGCTGCTTCCGGCCTGCACATCCAGGGGCCAGCGCAGACTGTGGGAAGACAGGCCCCAGCCGCTACCCAAGGAGGCCAGAGACCCCCTCCGGCTGACGGAAGGCAGACAGCCAGACTTCAGACCCCAGGCCTTCAGAGGCAGTTGCAGGCTAAATTTAGACCAGGCTCTCAGGTCAATGCCGTGACCCCCAGAAGGGTCAACACTAATAATGTCTCCTGGGTTTCCCTTCCCCAGACCTCCTGCCATGAAGCTGGTAAGGCAGCTAAAAAAAGAACACAACCAGGGCAGTTCTAAAAAGAAACCCCCAACCCCTTGGCGGCCAGGAGTCCCATTCCTGCTGGGACAGGCCCAGCCTTTCTTCTGGGAGCTTCTGTGGGTTTGGTGGCTCAGGCAGCTGGGAGAGGAATAAAAGGCTTCAGGGACCCTTGCATTGGGAACAAGGCTGGCCTGTGTCTTGGCTCCGTTTTTAAGGTAAGGGAGTCGCCTGGACACCACAGCCTGCCCTATTAGCGGCACCTCCAGCGGCACCTCCAGCTCTACCGAAAAGCCACCAGCACAAGCGCCAGGCTGCACATCTGGAAAATGTTAGGGCGTTATTTGATTAACACATTTACAGCTTGGGCTTTCTGTGAAAGAAACTGGAGATGGTGTGTGGTGGGGGTGAGAGGTGGGGAGGGGAGGAAAGGAAGGAAGCCATTGCCTGGTGAAAGGGCTATTTCTTTCCCTCCCTTGGAGACCCACCCCTATGGGGAGTGACGGAGGAACACGCGCTCTTGGTCTCCATGAATGAGCAGAGAGACAAGTTTCTCTTTTCCCCCTAGTGTAAGTCACTCTGGGCTCTGTCAAGAAGTCCCGGATGCTCTTCTTCCTGAAAGCTCTTTTCAGAAAGACTCCTTTGCCAGAAAGTTCCCACCTCTGGAATAAATGGAGATCAAGGCCTCGGAGGGAACTCTGGCCCCTGCAGCCGGAAATTTCTGCTGAGAGCAGATACAAGCCTAGCTTTAGTTCTTTATAACTTAGCTGCATCTCCCTTGGTTTTAAACTAGTTCAGGCTCTTGGGTTCATCCCTGGCCAGTCAGTGAAGGTAGGGACAAAAGCCAAGTACCACTGTAGCCTTAGTAGAATCTACTTTATTGAGGCAGAGCCCAGAGGAGAGAGAAAACAGTGTCGAAGGTGTAAACCTTCCATGCGCAAGAACAGAGATGATTCTGTGCAAGGAACAGAGCTGATGAAGTTCTTCTTCCATCCCTGCTGGACCCCGAAGACACAGGTGCCTCCCACTCCCGAAAAGCCCCAAGTCCCCCTGTGAATCTGGGTGAGCCCCACGAGATGGAAACGGAAGGCTAGCAGTACACTTCAGCTGTGAGTCTCTTGAACAGACACAAGAGGATAACTAGAAAACCAGTCCCTTCACAGGTTCGAGGCCTGCCTCAGCAACTTAGAGGGACCCTCACCAACTTAGCAAGACCCTGTTTCAAATTTAAAAATCAAATAAGGCTGGGGATATAGCTTGAAAGTAGAAAGCCTCTGGATTCAATCTTCAGTACCAAAAGAAAGAAGAAAAAAAAGAAGAAGGGAAGTAGTCCGCAGAACCACTGGGTCGCTTGGTAAGACAGATTTCTGTTCTGAAAAGGAGCACCTCAATACTCTCTTACAGACACACTCCCGCACCACCCTCAAAGCATCAGCATCGTCTGCCACAGATGGCTTTCATAGCTTTGCACTGTACTTGGAGCAAAGCTGTCTCTGCCTTTTAGTATGAAAGCTGGTAGTTTTACAAGATTTGCAAAACAAACAAACAAATAAAAAAAAGCTGCAGCAAGTCACCAAGAGCTCAGCTGCCCACATTCCTGCAGAAAAGGCCTCCGCAGCACAGCCTCACACCAGCTCTGAATCCCTCCTCCACAAGACTCAGGCCAGGCCGAAAGGAACTCTCCTTCCAGATTAGAAAGAAAAGGACAATCAGATAGGTCAGCAGACGCGGCTTACCCTGCCCAGAGAAAAAGCCCAAAGTGTGGGCCTCCAAATGTCCTCAGTCACAAATGCCTCTTTTTCCAGATTCCGGGGCACACACTAGCGGGAGCTGGACAAATTCCTTCTGAGCCTCCGGACTGAAGGCTGTGATGTCACCGCTGGCCCTCCCTCGGCTCCCTAAAAGGCCATTCATACCAACAAGGACTTTAACCCCCTTCAGAGGCCTGGCCCCTCCCTAGCTGGTTTTCCCTGCCGCAGGCAGCTCTCCCTAGCAGCTTCTGTCAGGCTCAGGGGCTGAGCGGGAAAGTGGGGGCTTGGAGGTGTTGACAGGAGCCAGTTCCCACCTCTTGGGAATTCAGAGATGGGCCTTGGGCAAGCAGGGAATTAATATCCCAGTGGTATTGTAACTACAAAAAAGTGAAAGATGCTGGAGAAATCTCCAGTTAAATAGACTTTTCAGGACAGAACTTATATATCTCCACTCTGAGGAAAACAAAGTCTTATTGCATTCCACTTTTTTTTTTTGAGACAGGGTTTCCCCAAGGCTAACCTCCAACTGGCAGTCTCCTGTTCACAACTTCCAGAATGACTGGCTCCACTGGCTTCTCTCTTCTCTCTTTTTTTTCTTTTTTTTGGGGGGGGTACTGGGAACTGAACCCAGGAGCATTCTACTTCCATGCTATACACCCAGCCCTTTTAATATTATTTATCTATATCTATTTATTTATTCATTCATTATTTTGAAACAGGGTCTAAGTTGTTCAAGCTGGTGTCTTGAACCTGTGATCCTCTTGCCTCAGTCTCCCAAGTACTGGGATTACAGGCCTGCACCATCCCGCTCAGCTCTCAACTGGCTTCACTCTAGCAATATATATCTAATATAGTTGAGGCCACACAGTACACACAATTTGGTGGCCATTTTTTAATTTCATATATCTCATAGGCACTTTCATGTTATTTAATGGTCTCTGTACAATGTATTTATTTGTTTGCTTGTTTGTTTGTTTTTGCGGTACTGGGTATTGAACCCATGGGCATTCTACCTCCGAGCTACACCCCCAGTCCTATTTTTTTATTCTTTATTTTGAAACACTTAGTTGGGGAGGACCTCACTAAGTAGCTGAGGCTGGCTGTGAACCTGCGATCCTCGTGTCTCAGCCTCTCAAATGCTGGGATTACAAGCGTGTGCCACCATGCCTGACTTGTACAATGTATTTTAAATGGCTATCATGGCCTGTGCTGAGGTGGATGGACAAATCTGAAGTCAGAGACCAGGGCTCTGGTTTCCAGCCATGTCTGGGGGAAGTAGCTCTGCCGCCCCCTAGCTAACCAGTAGTCTTCTGCCTCTAAGAAAATAAAACTGTATTTACCTTAGAGATACAAGTGTCACAAATGTGTCCCTTGATGGTGAGTTCACCACAGAATCAGAACTTAGCAGTACCTCTGTCTCCCAACCTTGTCCTCAGGTTCCACCCACTTGTTCCCTGGAACTCTAAGTTGATCTGGAAAAATCTGGTGTATAACTAAGGAGTCTGGTTAAAAGGCAGAACTACGGGCCAAGCCAGTGCCAAGAAGTACTTGGCACTTGTTTTCTTCAATAAGATTTTGGAGGAGATAGAGTAATGAGATTTACAGTAAACTGCATGTGGAAAGGACAGCAAGGGCCATGCAGGGTTGAGGGGAGGGGGGCAGTGGGTCTGGGGTCAGTTTGGGAGCAGTTAGTTCTGGTGAAGGGGAGCACACAGTCCAAAGTCAGCAGTGAGGTTCCCCTGTGGCCTGCAAGTTGACCAGTAATGCAGACCCCTCTGGGACCATCCCCAAACACAAGGGTCAAGGAAGGAGTAACCAGAGAAGATGGGGCCCAGGCAAGGGCTTCCTGGAATAGGAAGCAAAAAGCCTCCTCTACAAATATTTACAACATTGAAACAATATTTTTCACAGGCTGAAATTTATTTGGAAATGCTGGGGAGTTTCTCAGTGACAGACCTAGGACACCAAGTCACCAGGGAGCTCTTTGGGAACTCTGACTTGATGCCGCCCTTTGGAGTAACTGGAATGTTCTACCATCCAGCCAGAGGCATTTCAAGATGCCACTTAGCTGTCTAAAGAAAAATGAGGTGGGGAAGTCACATGCCAAGGGGTGGCACTGCTCTGCTTAGGAATGTGGGGCTAGGGCAGGGCATGGTGGTCCCAGCTACTCAGGAGGCTGAGGCGGGAAGATCCTTGAGCCCAGGAGTTCAAGGCCAGTCAGGGCAACAAGGTGAGATCCCATCTCAAAAATAAGTAAATAGAAAGCCACCACCACCACAGGACTTCAGCTCACTATGAAGAGTCCTCAATGGCAAGGGTAGTACCTGGCACCCGCTACATAATCACACCTGCTCTACTGTGCCTGTGAGATTTGTGTGTGGGGGTTAGGGAGTAGTTTCAGATCTGTAACCTTGAGGTACTATTTTCCAAGTAGCATGCATGTGTGTGACTTGGGGTTCCAGAGATGATATGGTACACTAAACACAAGCACACATGTGAAAACACACGCGCACACACACACACACACACACACACACACACACGATGGCATGGCAGCCTCCAAAACCAGTTGTGGATACTTGTGCCAAGAGAGATTTTTAAGAGTTACCAGACACAGACAAATAGGATCAACTTTGTCTTGGGCTTATTCCTTGTTAGAACTTTCTATCTTTAGTGGCAGGATTTTATTCTGCTAAATGTAACCATCTCATTTATGGGTGGTTACCAGTCACAGTTACCATTCTACCACTTACTGTGGAAGAATGTTCCAAAAACAGATTTGACAGGGTCAGAAGGAACTGGACGGAGGCTGGCAATGTGGAGCGGTAGCTTCAAAAGCAAATTGAGGGAGGAGGGGGGGGCACTGGGAGGGCTCCCTGGAGGTTTGCAGCTTTTTTTTATTTTTTTGATACTGGGGATTGAACCCAGAGGCATTTTACCTTCAAACTACACCCCCAGCTGCATTTTTAATTTTTTTTTTAATTTGGAAACAGGGTCTCAATACGTTGATGAGAGTCTCACTACTTGTTGAGGCTGTCCTGAAACCTGTGGTCCTCCTGTCTTAGCCTCCCAAGTACTAGGATTACAGGTGTGCACCACCCCGCCCTGCTGGTTTGCAGCTTTTTGTACTGCCCCAAGGCCCAATACAAGCATATGCTAAAGGAAGCCTGGGCCTTGGGCAGCTCCAGGTACCCCTTCTAAAGGGCCAGAGCTGCCTCCCTTCCCCATAGCCCCAGCTTGACTTTTCCCCTTCTCCCTTTGAGGTGGGTTCCTCCTCCAAATCTCATCTCCAAAGACCTCACATCTAAGCATGGAGTCAGGTTTTTAAAGCGCTTTATATTTAGATGTGAATCCCATGGAAATATTTGCAATTTAAAATAGGAACTTGTTTACCTAAAGGAATCCCTAATTGAGTAAAGTGTGGGAATCACAGACACCCACAGCCCTTAATGTGTTAAGGGAGCACTGATAAGAGAAGGCAAGCAGACACAGGGACTTTGCTTAGAAAGGCTGAAAGTACCTCTAGACCTGGCTACACCTCTCTGGTGCTCAGGACACTAAGGCCACAAAGGGCCCAGGAAGAATCCAGAGAAACGTGCAAACACGTGGACCACTCAGCTATGTCCCGAGCCATGATCTCATTTATTTCTGTAAGAAATATTATTCTACAGAGAAGGAAACTGTCCACCGACTCCCAGGCCCCTGCCCTCCTCTCTGCATCTTGCAGTCTCCCACTGTATACTTTATTGACTCCAATATCGCTGCTCAAAAAGGAGCCCTAACATGTATGCTGTCGATTCCAGAACCAGACGCAGCTAGTGCTGACATTTAAGGGAAAGGGCTGAGAAGTCTAGCAGGCCCGGGCAGTGCCCCATCCTCTGGTGTGCTTCCCATTCCCACCTTGGGTCTGTTGTTGAGTCTCTCAATCAAGGATCTTACACTCAAAAATTCCTCTCCTGCTATCTCAGACAATGTAGTCCTATCCCCTGCAGGAGCGCTGGCACCATCATGGTGCATTATAGAGGACATAGCTTTAGAAGAAAGGCATTGTCATCTCTATGAGAGAAGGAACCTGCAGGCAATGAAAATGTGTAGCAAGAAGTGCCAGAGTCTCAAGTGATGATGTGTGCAGCCAACGGAAGGCTCCGCAACCTTGAGAAAGGATATTTATCATAATCATATGGCAACCTGGAAGGATGCTGTGTAAATATATGTGTGTAAAAAAAGGGCATGGAGTTCTGGTTAAGAATGGGCTTCAGTATTCAATAGACCTGGGATCCTCCTTCTCTGTAAAATGGTATAACTGCACTACTGTCTTAGCCATTGGAAAACATCAAGTGCTCACCACAGAGCTTACCACACAGTAAAAACACCCAGTGAGTAGTGGCTGAAATAGAAATAAACTGGGAACATATATGTAACACATATCACAAAAGCCTAATATTCATAATATATAAAGGACTCTCACAAATCAATGAGAAAGAAAAAAAAAGACCAACTCAAACATAAAAATAGAAAAAAAAATATGAATAGACAGTAAAGAAATATAAACCAGTTGGGCACAGTGCTACCCTGTAACCCTAGTACTTAGGAAGCTGAGACTGGAGGAGCACAGGTTCGCAGTCAACCTTAGCAATGTATAGTGAGGTCCTCTGCAACTTAGTGAGACCCTGTTTCAAAATTAAAAAATAAAATAGGGCTGGGAGTATAGCTCAGAGTAAGAATGTCTCTGAGTTCAATCTCCAGTACCACATACACACACACACACACACGCACACACACACACACACACACACACACACATTCTCAATCCCATGTATACAAAAAAAAAAAAGCATAATAAAATGGTAAGTTTTTCACCTGCAAAATTAGTTATTGCATGTGAGGAAAGAGGTTCCCTCATCCAACTCCATTAACTTGAATGACAATTTAGCAATATGTGCTCAACTTCCTAGTACACAATATCTTTGGCCCAACAGTTCTATTTTTAAGAATTTATGCTACAGATATAGTGGCACATATATAAAATAATCTATATCCAATATCTCCATGCCAAATTGCTTGCAATAAAAGTACAAGTAATCTGTATTACTAGAAGATAATTCATAAGACTATTCATAAGATGTAACGTTATGCAAACTTTAAAAGATTACTCTTAAGTGACAAATATTTCAGAATATTGTATAGAGTGTGCTGACTTTTATGATCACAAAAATGAATATAATCTTATACTTGTATATATACACATATGTATGCGTATTTGTAGATGCATAGATTATTTCTGGAAGGAGACCTAAGGAAATGATAACAGAGGTTTTCTCTGGAATGAGAAGCAGTGAGACTAGACATCAGGTGTAAGAAAGCTTCTTTTCCTTGTTTACTTTTCTACACCTTTTGAATTTTCAACCATGTGCATATATTATCTCTTTGGGGAAAAAAAACTAAGTGCATAAAAATATAAATATAGAGACAGTCAGGTAGACAAGAACTAAAAGAAAATATGGCACCCATGATGGGCAATTAGGCACCAGAAGAAGATTAAGTCACTGTCTAAAAGTCAAGGATTTCTTTTGTTAGGTATATTGTTTGGAAGAATCACATCAACATATTAACTGTAGTTAATCCAGGAGAATAGGAATGGAAGAAACTCAAAAGTGGGATGAAAAGGTGAAATGGTGAAATGGAAGCTCCATGTTTTATAAAGGTCTATATTATTGAGCATGTATTACTGTTGTAATTAGAAAAGCAATAATTGGAAGTCACCGTGCATCAATAAATAAAATAAAATTTGAGCTTTAAATACACTTAGACTTTTAAAAAGTCAGGGCATAAACTGGGCATAGTGGCACACACCAGTAATCTCAATACATGGGAGGCTGAGACTGGAGGATCACAGGTTGGAAGATAGCCTCAGCAAGTAGTGAGACTCTCAGCAACCTAGAAAGACCCTGTTTCCAAATAAAAATAAAATAGAGCTGGGGGTGTGGCTTGGAGGTAGAATGTCTTTGGGTTCAATCTCAAGTACCACAAAATAAAAATTAAATACATGATTGATTGATAGAAAGAAAGAAAGAAATGAAAAGTCAGAATATGTCTACTTGCTAGTTACTTTTTTTAAACCAAATAGTGAGACCTTCTTCACTCGGCTATTATAAACAAATGTGCATCAGAGCTTGGCCTTCACTCCAGGAAGTTGTGCTTTCTGGCTATATATATCATACATTCAGATATCATACATTCAGAAGCAGACTCTCAACTCTCCACAACTGTATGACAATATAATCTTTTTCCATGGAAGATAAGTAATTGCTTTCTGCTATTCATAGACATTTTCCTTCCAGGAGGTACCCATTCCCAGAAAAGTTGTGAAATACTTTGTGAGAAACCAAATTCCTCCCTGGGAGCCAAATGTCATAGAATTTCATTAATTATGTCACAGATAGAATACGTCATAGGAAACCCCCATTGATAAGCTTCCCAAGATGTGATCAGCCAAGTAGAGAACAAAAATTGGAGACTAATTTTACCTATTATTCTAAATAAGAGTCTTTTTTTTTTTTTTTCTCCACTCAAATGTAAAGTTAAGTCAATCTGGTAACCTCCCCATCTACCTACGAGACAGACAGACAGACAGACACACACACACACACACACACACACACACACACTGGCAAAATTTCAAAAGTAATATTTTGAGCTTGTTAAATCTAGTCTTTGAAGCCGGGCGTGGTGGCGCACGCTTATAATCCCAGCATTCGGGAGGCTGAGACCAGAGGATCCGGGTTCGCAGCCAGCCTCAGCTACCTAGTGAGGCACTCTGCAACTTGGTGAGACTCGGTTTCAAAATAAAGAATAAAAAATAGGGCTGGGGATGTAGCTCGGAGGTAGAATGCCCCTGAGTTCAATTCCCAGTACCGCAAAAAAAAAAAAAAAAAAAAAATCTAGTCTTTGGTAAACAAAATCACCATGCTTCTAATTAATGTTTAAAGTGAGTGCTGGGAGTTGGGATAGACTGTAACTCTGTACTTAGGCAAATCCAAAGTCCACCTCTATGTGCCAACTCTGCCTGGGTATCCCTGCCTTTGTGTCTTCCAGTTCCTGGCCATAGGCAGGGCCTGAGGGTCTGAGGTCAGTGAGGGGCTCAGATGGGAGCCAGGTCCAGGAAACACACCAGCCCTCTCCTAGGGTTCACCCACCAAGCTCTTCCCTGCTCAAAGCTAGCCTTTGAGTCCCCGAGACAATACTCACAATTCCAGAAAAGAGAAGAAAATCATCAGAGGTGCTTTTTAGATTAAATACCTGGTATGTTCTAAGAACATTTAACAGAAGGACGTACCACTTTCCAATATGAAAAAACGTTTCATCTGATCGAATCAGCTGCCCAATGATTACAAGAAGACTGGTGGAAGGCTCTAGAAGGTTTAGGTGTCTACTGTCCCACCACCAAGGACATGAGCATCACCATGGGCTGCCTCCCACTCCAAGAGCTCATGAACAGCCTTTTCTCAGCAACGCTACATGTGAAGCCAGACAGTGTAGTAATCAGACCTCTGATTCAGTTCATTCCAGCTCCCTCTGGCAGCAAGAGAGAACTCCAGGAAAGTCCAGATGTCCATCAGAGAGAGAGGCTCTGCCGGGACTGAGTGGTGACTGCAAGCCGGCTCAAGTCCTGTGCTTTTGCCAGGATCAGCGACGCCCCTGGAATCGCCTTTGTCCACACTTCTGTCCCACCTGGGTGGGCTCTGCGGGACCACACTCTGGGAAGTTTGGACAGCCCAGCACTGCAGGCAGCCGGGAGACAGTCACCTGCTTCACCCACAGCTTTGTGGCTCTGAATGCCAGGAAGGAACCTCCGCAGGAGAAGGAAGGTACAGAGTTTCTCTATCCACCAAGGGGATGCATGCTAAGCACTGGCACAGTAATGTGAAGCAGCAGGAGTGGTGAGACCATTTGGCTTCGTGCAAAGAAATGTGTAGAACCCAACCTCCACCTTCTCTCGTTTATGAGCAATCTCTCTGCACCCCCCGCCATGGAAACCCAGGAACAGAGCACTGTATTGAGAGTCAATAAGCGCTACTGACCATGGAGGCAAGATAAAGTCTGAGCACCAGCAGCAAGGAAGGGGGGTCCCACCCCACAGCCTCAGCTTCAGCCTGTTCACCCCACCTTCCAGGGGCCTCTTTGATCTGGGGCCGCCTGCTGCTGTGGTCATAGACCCTAGCATCTTCTCGATATACATGTGTGGGAAGGTGATCCAGTGGGAAAGTAACAAGTCTAGAGAAAAGAAGGTCAGGGGTTTGTCTTCTGGTATCATACACTGTGTGATGTTTATGGAAGCGACCTTCTCTTCCAAGACTTGGGTTCCTTATCTGTTGAATAGGTATAATAATTATACCCCGAAGTTTACGTCCAACTGGAACCTCAGAACATGACCTTC
>PVLC010027697.1:0-21622 GCA_004027655.1 Graphiurus murinus
GGGATGGCAGGCGGCCGGTGTTTGGAGTGCGGAGCCTGGGGGTGGTGGGCGGGCGGCAGGTGTGTGGAGTGCGGGGTCTGGGGATGGCGGGCGGGCGGGCGGACCCGGGAGGAGACGCTGGATAGCGGTGCCCTGGGCAGGGACAGCACTGCGCCAGGAGTCTTCCGGAGGAGGCCCGGGCCCTAGAAGTGGAGACTGTGTGTCTTGTGCACCTGTAATATTCTGGAAAACATAAATGTCTTTCAGAATTCTCTAGAGTCCTAACGCGTCGCTTTTGCTTACCTTTGACTCTTCGCGTGTTCTCTTTCTGGAGAGACCTGCGGAGAGGCCAGACATACCTGATGCCCCCACCAGCAGCAGCACCACCACCATCAGTTGATGCAGGCCCTGAAGCCTTAGAGAGGTCCCGATGGCATGTGCGTGAATAAGCTGTTCTTGGTGCTTTGATGTTACCTTTAATTTTTTTAAACTGGTAAGTTATGCCACTTGCCTATGCACGAAGTTAGTGATGAATTATATGGTATTTGGAAATATAACTTGCTATTTAAAGCCAACACTCCAGAAATAGCCAAATGTCCTTGTGTAACTGAGAGCAGTTACAGGAGATTGAACAGTGGTCCTTTTTTCGTCTTTAGTATGACATTTTGTATGTTTATTTTTCACTTGTTTTTATGATTTGTTTGTGTGGTTTTTTGTTTTGTTTTGTTATTTGGGTGTGTGTGGTACTGGGGGTTGAACCCAGAGGCATTCTACCTCCAAGCTGCCACACTGCCCCCACCCCCCCAGTCCTTTTTATTTTTTGTTTGGAAACAGGTTCTTGGTGGGTTGCTCAGGGTCTCACATTTGCTGACCTGAGATCCTCCTGTCTCAGCCTCCCAAGTACTGGAATTATAAGCCCTGCATCATCATAAGCCTGGCTGGTTTTTTTGGGAGGGGTTAGGGAGGGGGAGAGAGAGAGAGAAAGTGTGTGTGTGTGTGTGTGTGTGTGTGTGTGTGTGTGTGTGTGTCTGTGTGTCTGTGTAACTCTAGGGCCATGAGCTTGTTAGACAAGCCTTCTACCACTGAGCTACATACCCATTCTGTTTCTTATTTGTTAACCATTCTTGATTTTAGTTTGTAAAAATGCTTTAGTGCTAGGATTCTAGAAATAAATTTTTACCTTAAGACAGTGTAGAATGCTAAGATTCTGGAGTCAGACCACCAAATCTCTCCCATCTTATCCCAGAGTTCTTATATTATTTGATCTTTTGGTTCTTATCATCTGTAAAATGTAGATATTAATAGTATTTACCTCCCAGGTTGTTATACAAAGGCCCAATAAATGTTGGCTTTTATAGTCACTCTTTTCATGTACAATAATTATAAAAATTTATGCTTGAGAACGTGTACCAGTTATTTTACTTTTTGAAAGATTCAGTTATGTTTACTTTGTGTGTGTGTGTGTGTGTGTGTATGTGTACACTCTCCCAATTACTAGGATTACTGACATGCACCGCCATGCCCAGCTTAGTCTCCGTATTCAACTTTCTTTTTTGAGTAACATTATTAATGGCTGGCAAAATGTTTGGCTGATAAAACATTTTATATATCCTATATAAAATTCAGGGGTTGGGTTTCAGCTAAATACCAAAGTAAACATTTATAGTTAAAATAATTACTTAGCCAGGTGTGGTGGCGCATGCCTGTAATGTACCTGCTAAACTGAGACAGAAGGATTGCAGGTTCAAAGTCAGTCTGTAATCCTAGCGCTTGGGGAAGCCCAACAGCAACAGGTGAGTGTACCATTCTTCAAGTAAGGTGACCACAACCTCTCTCCTGCCAATTTAGTTGATAGCATAGGTTATGGGGTCACAGGCTGGGCTAAGCATGGACTCTGACCACGGAGGAGGCAAGTAACCCATACATGAGGTCTGGACTTAATGCTTAACTGGCACCAGACCTAATCTGTTCATTGATTGTTGATGTGAATTAGCCGGAGGAACACACACCACTTGCTTCTACAGTCTTTAGGATTTTGTTGTTTGGGGGCCTTCTAGGATTGCAAAGTTGGTTTTTTGTTTTGTTTTGTTTTGTTTTTCCTGTTTAGTTATGTGATCTAAAAATCCTCTTCAAAAATGCAAATTCATTTTCTCTTTCAATTACATTTTTTTTTTTTAACTTTGTGTGTGTGTGTGGTGCTTCGGCTTAAACCCAAGGGCATTCTACCTCTAAGCTACATCCCCAGCGCTTTTTTTTTGTTTTGTTTTGTTTTTTTGCAGTGCTGGGGATTTGCCGTGCTTGGGGCATTCTATTTCCAAGCTACATACTCTGACCTATTTTTTTTGTCTATTTTGAAACAGAGTCTCACTAAGTTGCAGAGAGCCTCACTAAGGTAGCTGAGGCTGGCTGCGAACTTGTGATCCTATCTCAGCCTCCCCAATATGAGGATTACAAGTATGTGCCACTACGCCCAGCCAACCGTGTTTACTAATCCTAGTACCTGGGAGGTTGAGACAACCGTGTTTACTAATCCTAGTACCTGGGAGGTTGAGACAGGAGGATTGCAAGCTCAAGATCAGCCTCAGCAAGTAGTGAAATTCTTAGCAACCTAGCAAGACCCTCTTTCAAGATAAAAAAATAAAGAAGGGCTGGGAATATATCGCAGAAATAGACTGCCCCTGGTTTCAACCCTCAGCACCACAAATAAATAAATAAATGTGTGTGTGTGTGTGTGTGTGTGTGTGTTTATAGTTTTAAGTTAAAAGCCAATGGGAAAGTGTAAGCAGGTTTCTACAAAATCAAGGCACTCATAAAGAAGAGTCTTTAAATGCTTAGCAACAAACATTTTTTATAATTATTTGTTTGCCATCTCAATGAAAGAATCACTGCCTCTCTTGGTTGTTGACATTGCCCCTTCCCTCTCTATCTACAATGTGAGGGAGCTATTTGGTGTCCCTTTCTGAAGTCCCCTCTACCACTGTGGGAGTTCCCAGGCACTTCTCCTGCATTCTTGATGTGAGGCCTCTTTCTCCGCACATACTCCACCCTGCAGCTAAGACTTGGACATCATGCTCTTATCAATGCCCACCCTGCAGCCTCCTGGACTAAAATTGCTCTAGGCCCAGAGGGAAAGGAAAGGGAGAGGGTAAGTTCCTGAATCTTTACCGGTTCCTGGTAGAAAAGATCTGAATTAGGTCTCTGCCTATTTATACAAATGACAAATAATGTTCAGAAGAGCACAATTTTGTCTTTAGAGAACCCATGGTTCTGTTTTCAAACAATTGATGTGTAAGTATTCTTTTCTTAGGTTTCCAGAGCTGTTGTGTCAATAACAAAATATTTCCCCCCCCAAAAAAAAAAAACACCCCACCAATGATCTTTTCTGAGACTAATTTGAAAATTAAGGTCACTTTCTGCAGAGGAGCTGGGTATGGTGGTACACACCTGTAATCCCAGTACTTAGGCTGAGACAGGAGGATCACAGCTTCAAGGAAAGCCTAGTACCATAGGAGACTCTCAGAAACCTAGTGACCCTGTTTCAAAACCGGCGTGGTGGCGCATGCCTGTAATCCCAGTACTTGGGAGGCTGAGATAGGAGGATCACAGATTCAAGGACAGCCTCAGCAAGTAGACACTCATTAACCTAGCGAGACCTTGTTTCCAAATAAGAAGTAAAATTGGGCTGGGGGTATAGCCTAGAGGTAGGAGGCCCCTGGATTCCACCCCCAGTACCATACAAAAAAATCCAAAAATAAACAGGGTTGGTAGTGCATTTCAGAGGTAGAATGCCCCTGCATGCAATCTCCAGTACCATACACACACATTCTACAGAAACATTGATGTGGCAAGACAACACGTTAGTAGGCAGGACTGTAGGTCCTACCCATCATGCCAGGAAAACCCTCAGTTCCCCACTCCTGAGCATCTGGTTTCAGAGTTCTTACATAGCCAAGGTGTTTCTTGGGAGGAAGAAAGATGGAATGCCAAAACATTCCCCTCTCTGAAGGAACAGGAATATAACAACTTGGGAATCCTTAAGCACTGTGACCAGGAGCAGAAGTTCGATGTAATTCATCAAAGCTGGAAGGGCCTTTACCCACCCACTTCACGGATGTTGAGGGGGGAAGTACCAAGTCTTGAGTCACTGAGCACCTGGTGTACACAGGTTTGCTACTGGGCATGTGTTTCAAGGAGCTCCACCTCATGGGACAGATGTGTGCACAGATACACCACTGCAGTTTGGGGCTGCAGACATCCTGGGAATAGCAGAGACTCCCTAGTCGGTGAGGGAGTTCTGCTTCGAGTGCAGACAGGCTCAGGGGAGTGCTGTGCACTGAGCCTAGGAAAGAAGGGAGACCAAGAGACAGTTGTTCCTCTGTCCTGCTCATAGCTGCATTGGGGTACAGAGAACTTGCCCAATCTGGGAGCCGAGGGCCTAGGCCATCCATCTTCCATATTGGTGCAACTAGGAGTAAGGATTTGGGCACAATTATTCATGAGACACAGTCCATCATACAAAGATACCTCCATGCCAGGTGTGGTGATACAATAATCCCAGTACTTAGGAGGCTGAGATAGGATTGCAGGTTCAAGGACAGCCTTAGAAAGACCCTGTTTCTTTGTTGTTTTGTTGTTGTTGTTGTTGTTGTTGTTTTTGGTTTTTGGTTTTTTTTGCGGTACTAGGGATTGAACTCAGGGGAATTCTACCTCTGAGCTATACCCAGCCCTATTTTTTATTCTTTATTTTGAAACAGGGTCTCACTAAGTTGCGGAGGGCCTCACTAGGTAGCTGAGGCTGGCTGTGAACCTGGATCCTCCAGTCTCAGCCTCCCAAATGCTGGGATTACAAGTGTGCGCCACTATGCCGAGCTAAGACCCTGTTTCAAGATTAAAAGGCTTGGGGATGTAGCTCAGTGGTAGAGTGTCTCTGGGTTCAATCCCCAGTACCAAAAACAGAATAGAAAGCAATGACACCAACCTAACCTCATATTAGACCAAGTTATGTATGTTGACGTGCTCAGTAAATAGTAACCCTTCAGCATGAGCTTATCTGTGCTGTGTCTTCTACTTTATGAATTGCCCTTTCTTCAAAAATCTAGATGCCAACCTACTTCTAGAAATGTAGGAAATGTTTTTTAAAGGCTATTTCTCTACATTTTTCAATTCTCCAGAGTAAATAACTATCTCAGCATTCATGGAATTCTCACTACCTGGGACACATACGGTTCTAGTTTGTCAGTAGTCTTAAGCATAAATACTTGCTCATACCAGACACCATACTCAATTTGTTGCCTGGTCAGGAGTAGACAGTTGCTGTTTCCTGAGGTCTAGGCAGGTCTGTGAGTACAGCTTTCACAGGTTGCTCACTTTAGACTTGTAGTCAAATAAAAGGCCAATTTAACTGAAAAGGCCACAAAACTCCCAATAAAAGAAAGATGCTGGTGGCAGGAGAGCAGGAGATCTGTCTCCTACCCAACCACCCTATACTTTTAAAAATTCTGACTCTGTCATTCATGCAAGAGCACTTCTAACAACATCAGCAGCATCTACGCAGCTGCAGCAGCCCCCTACAGAGCCAGGCATGGTGGCACACACTTGTAAGCCCAGTGCTTGGAAGTCTGAGACAGGAAGATCACAGGTTCAAAGCCAGCCTCAGCAACTTAGACCCTGTTGCAAAAAAAAAAAAAAAGCCAGTCATGGTGGTGTATACTTGTAATCCCAATACTTGGGAGGCTGAAACAGGAGGATCACAGGTTCCTAGCTAGCCTCAGCAATTTAGTGAAGCCTTCTGCAACTTAGTGAGAACCTGTTGCAAAATAAAGAATAAAAAATAGGGCTGAGGGTATAGCTCAGAGGCAGAATGCCCCTGGGTTCAATCCCCAGTACCACAAAAAAAGTAAAATAGGTTTGGGGATGTAGCTCAAAGGTAGAACACCCCTGAACCCAATCCCCAGTACAAAATAAAAGACATTTCTGCCTTCTCAAAGTGTTAGAGTACTATATTTGTGAATTCCAAATTGTCTTCCCCTACATATTCAAATTTGGTATAATATGAATATTTTTGTTTATTTTTATTTTATTTTGGTCACCATTCTATTCCAAATGCTAAGTGAAGCAAACTTTCATAATAAAAGGTATTTTGGAGATGGATATGGTGGCACATGCCTGTAATCCCAGTTCTTGGGATGCTGAGATAGAATCTCAGGTTCAAGGCCAGCCTCAGCAACTTAGTGAGGCTCTCTACAACTTAGCCCCTATTTCAAAATAAAATATAAAATAGGGCTGGAGTCTGGATCAGAGTTAGGATGCCCGTGGCCTCAATCCCCAGAACTACAAAAAAGGAAAGAGAGGAGAAGATAGTTTGAAGGAGTTTTTGTAATCATGCCTATTTTCTTTAGTTTGCATTTAGGGGGAAAGATTGATTTCATTAGGAAGACTTTTTTTTTGCGGTACAGGGGATTGAACTCAGGGGCATTCTACCTCTGAGCTATACCCCCAGCCCTAATTTTTATTCTTTACTTTGAAACCGAGTCTCACTATGTTGCAGAGTGCCTCACTAGGTAGCTGAAGCTGGCCGCGAACCCGGATCCTCTGGTCTCAGCCTCCTGAATGCTGGGATTACAAGCGTGCGCCACCACCCCCGGCTCGACTTTTTTTAAGCAAAAGGATTTTTTCCAAGTCAAGTCAAACCAGTATGCAAGTTTCCACAAGAAATGTTAGATTTTAAATATACATATTTGATCTTGCTACAGTTGAAAGACAGAGCACTCCCTGCTAGCCAACAGCATCAGCCACTCTGCCTCGGGTGGTTGGGTAAAGAGAGCCGCAGAGGTTCCGATGAGCTCTTTTGTCATACATAACAGAGAGGAAGAACCGTTAAACTGTTGCTAAGCAACAGTGCTTCATGGACCAGGGCTTCTGGACATCAAAGAGAAGCAAGGAGATGAATTGTCCAAATGTACAAAAGAAAACAAGGCTGCAGTGCACACATGAATAGACATCCAGGAAGCTACCTTTTGAAAACTAAGCAGAGGGATTTCAAGTGGGTATTGGAGAAATAAACCAAAGGCCCAATTCACAAGTTCTTCTAGGCACACAACACTGGCGAAAAGGCCAAAGATTGACCCCAGTACAGTGCTGTGTAGTCAAACTGGAAAATAATAATAAAGCGAAATTTTAGTAATGTTCTTAACCATCTTCACAGGTACTAAAGGCATATCAACACTAAAACGTTAGTGAGATTATTAAATTTCAAATCTGAAGCACAAACAAACCAGCCAGACTAAATGGGAAGGTGAGCATTGTTACATTTGAAATGAAACTGTTAATCCTTAAGAGGAAATATTTAGAGAGAAATATAAACATTCCTGATTTACTTCAGCTGTGAAGAGGTTACAATTTTTATCTCTTTTTAGAGAATCTTTTATTTTTTTAATTGGTGCATTGTAATCATACATCTTTGTTAGGTACAAGCTGGTAAAGGGATACATGCACACATTTCTCATTTAACCCTTCCCCAATTCCCGTCCCACTCCCTCGCCTCCCTCCTTCTCAAGTTCAGTTTAGTGATTGACTTTGATATGTTTGTGAAAGTACATCATGTGCATTAAGATGTTCCCCACCCCACCCTAATCACCTTCAGTTAAGTCACCTTTGCTCATCTAAGGTTTCTCCTTCATCTGGAGTCCCTCTTATGTCCCATTTTCTCCCTAGCTTCCACATATTAGGGAGCACATAGAATTGTTTACTTTATGTGACTGACTAATCTCACTTAACATAATGTTTTCCAGTTCCATCCATTTCCCTGCAAATGACGTGATTTTGTTCTTTATGGCTGCGTAAAATTCCATTGTGTACATATCCCATAGTTTTGTAATCCATTCATCTGTTGTGGACATCTTAGCGGGTTCCATAGTTTGGCAGTTGTGAATTGTGCAGCTATAAACATAGATACACATGCATCAGTCTGATAGTTTGGTTTCCATTCTTTTGGGTAGATACCCAGAAGTGGTATTGCTGGATCATATGGTAGGTTCATTCCCATTTGTCTGAGGATCCTCCATACTGTTTTCCAAAGTGGTTGCACTAATCTGCAATCCTACCAACAGTGTATTAGGGTTCCCACTTCTCCACCCCCTTGCCAGCATTTGTTGTTCGTGGTGTTTTTTTTTTTTTTTTTTTTTTTTTTTTGCGGTACTGGGGATTGAACTCAGAGGCATTCTACCTCCGAGTTTGAGTTGCTTGTACCTTTGGGGTCTTGTTGAGAAATTTTTTACCTGTGCCTATGTGTTGAAGTGTTGGCCGTATGCCCTCTTCAAGTACCTGCAAGGTCTCTGGCCTGACTTCCAGGTCTTTGATCTACCTTGAGTTGACTCTTGTGCAGGGTGGGAAAGTGGGGTTTATTTCCATTATCCTGCATATGGATAACCAGTTTTGCCAACATTATTTGTTGAAGAGGCTTTCTTTTTTCCAGTGTATGTTTTTGGCTCCTTTGTCAAAAATCAATTGACTGTAAGCATGTGGGTTTGTTTCTGAATCTTCTATTCTGCTCCATTGGTCTGTCTGTTTTTGTGCCAATACCATGCTGTTTTTATTACTGTGGCTTTGTAGTATAGTTTGAAGTCAGGTATTGTGATGCCTCCTGCATGGTTCTTGTTGCTAAGAACTACTATTAGCTATTCTGGGCTTTTTGTTGTTCCAAATGAATTTAAGGACTGTTTTTTTTTTCTATGTCTGTGAGGAGTGACCTTGGTAATTTAATGGATATCCCATTGAATCTGTAGATCACTTTTGGGAGGATGGCCATTTTGATGATATTAATTCTGCCTATTCAAGAGTGTGTGTGTTACTGAGGATTGAACCCAGAGGCATTCTACCTCCAAACTGCACCTCCAGCCCTTTTTATTTTTAAACAGGGTCTTACTAAGTTGCTGAGGCTGGCCTCAAACCTGCGATATTCCTGACTCAGCCTCCCAACTAGAATTACAGGTTTGTGCAATGGTGCCTGACTGGCATGTAGTTGATAATCAAAAAATATTTGTTCTGCCAAGCTCAGTGGTGGCCAGGTGGGGCTCACCACACTCTCCTCGAGTCCAAAGTGGAGCCATCTGAGTCAGAACTGCTACCTGGGGCACTCTGGCCCACCGCTGGGGGATCCCAGAGCAGCCACCACAGATTTGAAAGACACCAACTCTGAACCTCAGATATACTATAAGAAGGCCATTTTCTCATGGGAGAGTTGTCCTTTAACGAAATTACCATGATTGACACAGAGATGCTGTTTTGGCCCACCAATTTTAGAATCAGCTCCACGGACCTTTCTGTGATAGATACCATGCTCTTTCCTTTGACATCAAGCCCTTTACCACCGTTGATTTCTCCAGCACTTCTACTCCACACTATGAAGACGTTCCATTCACAAGAGCTGACCCAGTGGTTGCTGATTATAAATATAACCTGAAGCTCCAAGAGTACCAAAGTACAATCAAAGTGGAACCTGCATCCCCACCTTATTATTCTGGAAAGACTCAGCTCTATAATAGGCCTCATGAAGAGCCTTCCAACTCCCTCATGGAAATTGAATGCCATGTCTGTGGAGATAAAACATCAGGTTCCATTATGGAGCCCATGCTTGTGAAGGATGCACGGGTTTCTTCTGGAGGACCATCCAGTTGAAGCTTATTTATGATAGGTGTGATCTTAATTGTAGTATCCACAAAAAAAAAAAAGGTAGAAATAAATGTCAATATTGTCGGTTTCAGAAATGCCTTGCTGTGGGGATGTCTTATAATGCCATCAGGTTTGGGGGGGATGCCACAGGTAGAGAAGGAGAATCTGTTGACAGAGATCTCCAATGATATCGACCAGCTGAACACAAAGTCTGCTGATCTCTGGGCCCTGGCAAAGTATTTGTATGACTCATACATAAAGTCCTTCCCGCTGACCAAAGCCAAGGCAAGGGCGCTTTTTTTCTTTCTTTTTTGCGATACTGGAGATTGAACTCAGGGGCATTCTACCTCTGAGCTATACCCTCAGCCCTATTTTTTATTCTTTATTTTGAAACAGGGTCTCACTAAGTTGCAGAGTGTCTCACTAAGTAGCTGAGGCTGACCAAGAACCGGGATCCTCCTGTCTCAACCTCCCAAATGCTGGGATTACAAGCGTGCGCCACCACGCCCAGCCGCAAGGGCGCTTTTTAACAGGAAAGACAACAGACAAATCACCATTTGTCATCTATGACATGAATTCCAGCTCCATGGACCTTTCTGTGATAGATGACCATGCTCATTCCTTTGACATCAAGCCCTTTACCACTGTTGAATTCCTTGATGGGAGAAGATAAAATCAAGTTCAGACACATCACACCCCTGCAAGAGCACAGCAAAGAGGTGTCCATCCGCATCTTTCAGGGACGCCAGTTTCACTCAGTGGAAGCTGTGCAAGAGATCAGAGTATGCCAAAAGTATTCCTGGTTTTGTAAACCTTGACTTGAACAACTAAGTAACTCTCCTCAAATATGGTATCCATGAGATCTTCTACACAATGCTAGCCTCCCTGATGAATAAAGATGGAGTTCTCATATCAGAGGACCAAGGATTCATGACAGGGGAGTTCCTCAAAATCCTGCGGAAGCCCTTTAATGACTTTATGGAGCCCAAGTTTGAGTTTGCTGTGAAGTTCAATGCATTGGAATTAGATGACAGCAACTTGGCAATATTTATAGCTGTCATTATTCTCAGTGGAGACTGCCCAGGTCTGCTGAATGTAAAGCCCATTGAAGGCATTCAAGACAACCTGCTGCAAGCCCTAGAGCTGCAGCTTAAGCTGAACCACCCTGAGTCTGCGCAGCTGTTTGCCAAGCTGCTCCAGAAAACGACAGACCTCAGACAGAGTCACGGAACACGTGCAGCTATTGCAAGTGATAAGACGGAGACAGATATGAGTCTTTACCCCCTCCTCTAGGAGATCTACAAGGACTTGTATTAGCAGAGAAGTCCAGCTCCACCAACAATATGTCCCTTCTTCCAATTGCAGTATTATTTTGAGGAAAAAATCTGACACTTAAGAAATTTACTGTGAAAAAGCATTTTAAAAAGAAAAAGTTTTAGAATATCTATTTCATAGCATATTGTTTATAAAGATACATTTACAATTTACTTTTAATTTTAAAAGTTATCATGTTACAAAAAAAATATTTGTTGCTACCGGGTGCCATGGTACACACCTATAATGCCAATACTTAGAAGCTGAGACAGGAAGATCATAGGTTTGAGGCCAGTCTTGGTGACTTAGCAAGATCTTGTCTCAAAAAAATAAGAGTTGAGGTATAAGTTGGAAATCAGAATGCCCCTAGTTTCAATCCCCAATACAAAAAAAAAAAAGTTATATTTTGCATACAAAAATAAGTGAATAAAGGAATAGAGGTGGTATGAGCCAGGCATGGTGGCATATGCTTGTAATCCCAGTACTTGGAAGGCTGAGACAGGAGGATCACAGGTTCATGGCCAGCCTCAGCTACTTAGTGAGGCCTTCTGCAACTTAGTGAGACCCTGTTTCAAAATGAAGAATAAAAAATAGGGTTGGGGTGTAGCTCAGAGGTAGAAGGCCCCTGGGTTCAATCCCCAATACTAAAAAATAATTTAAAAAATTGCTTGTCTGTCATATAAGACAAAGATGGCTTTTGTGTTGGTCCCTATGAGTTTTTGTGGTGCTGAGGATCAAACCTAGAGGTGCTCTACCTTTGAGCTATACCCCAACCCTTTTTATTTTTTATTTTATAACAGGTTCTTGATCCTCCTTTGTGATCCTCCTAAATACTGGGATTACAGGTGTGAGCTACCATGCCTGGCTTCCCTCCCCCTTTTCAGGGAAGTTCCCTGGGCCCTCTCCTTTCAGTGAAGTGTTTCCCCAGCCTCCAAAAGGATCTCAAGCCTGCGGGCCTTCCTTGTGAGTTCTACCGCCACCGTGTGGCCACATCTTTCCTCTTAATCAGCCCTCAGTTCCCTTGAGTCTGGCTGACTATCCAGACTCAGACTGTGTGGAGTGAAGTAGCCTGGGCTTGATCCTGTTGCCTTCCACGGACTGGCTGCAAGCCAGGCCTGGCACTCGATTTCCTTGAGCCCTTATCTATAAAATGGGGCAAGGAAAGTGCTCGTAGGAAGAAATGTTGTGAAGATTGAATAACTATCAGGAGCCTGACCAAGAATAAGCACTCAGGAGGCAAAGGCTGTGACTCACACCTGTCACCCCAGTACTCAGGAGGCTGAGGCAGGAGGACTTCAGGTTCCAGTCCAACCTCAGCAACTTAGTGAGACACTGTTTCAAAATAAAAGAAATAAAAATAAAAAGGGGTGGGGGCATAGCTCAAAGGCAGAATCATAAAAAATAATTACTCATAATTGCTCAAGCTTTAAAACAACCAAGATGTATGTTAGTAGGTGAGTAGGTAAACTATACACTGAGACGATGGTATAGACTTAATGTCTTTGTTCTGGGATCCTCCTGTCTCCACCTCCCAAGTACTAGGATTATAAGCATGTGCCACTGCACCCAACTTCGTGGTTTTTTTTATTTTTTGTTTTTGCCCAGAAAAATCCAAGTTTGAATATAATAGAACAATATTTTTAAAGTTCTGAGAGAAATAAAAAATCTTGTCAACCTATAATTCTATAACAAATGAATAGCTTTAAAAAATGGAGACATAATAAAGACTTTTCAAGGCACATGGGAACAGAAAGACTTAATAAGCAGCTATACTATAAGAAATGTGGTTTTCTACATTCCAGAAAGAAGGAAATTAATACCAGGAGATAATCCAGATACATACAAAGAACAATGGAAGTAGTAAATGTGGTGATAAATATATGAAAGATTTTTCTTTTTTTTTTTTTTTTTTTTTTTGCGGTACTGGGGATGGAACCCAGGGGCATTCCACCTTCAAGCTACACCCCAAGTCCTATTTTTTATTCTTTATTTTGAAACAGGGTCTCACTAAGTAGCTGAGGCTGGCCTCGAACCCAGATCCTCCTGTCTCAGCCTCCCAAGTACTGAGATTACAAGCGTGCGCCATCTTTCTTTTCATTTATTTATTTTTAGATACTGGAGTTAAACCCAGAGACATTCTACCTCTAGGCTAGACCTCCCCAGCCCTATTTTATTTACTTTTTATTTTGATATAGGGTCCTCCTATCTCAGCCTCCCAAGTACTGGGACTATAGATGTGCACCACCACATTCAGCATGAAAGACTTTTATTTCCTCATATAAAAATTGTCTTTAAGCTGGGCGTGGTGGTGCACGCTTGTAATCCCAGCATTTGGGAGGCTGAGACCAGAGGATCCAGGTTCGAGGCCAGCCTCAGCTACCTAGTGAGGCACTCCACAACTTAGTGAGACCCTGTTTCAAAATAAAGAATAGGGCTGGGGGTGTAGCTCGGAGGTAGAATGCCCCTGAGTTCAATCCCCAGTACCGCAAAAAAAAAAAATTGTCTTTAAAGTAGACTGGAGTGTGAAAGAGCCCCCGAGCCATGATGCATTTTCTGACAGGCTAATTGCTAAACTCTGAGAACAAGAGGAATGGCCTTGAATATAGCTGGGAAAACCTGAAGATGGGTCTCAGTGAAGCTTGGAGCCGTGCCCAGTGACTCGGAGTTCTGCCTGGCTGGAAAACAGCAGGTGTCCTTGCAGATTACTATGTGAAACTTACCTAGTTTTTCTTCTTTAATCTTTTTCCTATGAAGTTACTTTTATGTTTACATATGAAGACTTCTTTGTTATAACACTGCAAGATCTCTAATTGCATATATAGTTACTATGTTCTGAATAGAGTAGTAAGTGGCCCTCTCGCCTGTGTGTGAGTTTCTCAATCAAAGATCACCTATCTCTAAGAAGATGAATGAGTAAAAAGTGTAACGGACCATAACAGGAGTGTTTAAGGCAAAAATAAAAACAAGGTACTGTGATGTTTATTACTTATATAGAATAAAAATGTATGGCAGCCTTAGCAGAAAGGCCAGTAGATAGGAAATGGAAATTCACCATGCAACCTTCCTTTATTATATACAATGCAGCATAATACTATTACAAGACAGACATTTTTAAAATGCATATTACAAGCCAAGCGTGGTGGCACACACTTATAATCCCAGTACTTGGGAGGATTGCAGGTTCCAGAACAGCCTCAGCAAATAGACTCTTACTAACCTACCCTACCAAGACCCTGTTTCAAAATAAAAATAAAAAATAGAGCTGGGGGTGTAGTTCTGAGGTAGAATGCCCCTGGGTTCAATCCCCGGTGCCCCCACACACACACACACACACAAAGCATATTACAAACCTTGAGGCAACTACTAAAGAAAGCAATAGAGTCACATCTGATACTGCAAAGAGCATGAGAAAATAGGATGAGAAAAGCACTCAACTAATATTAATTAATTTATTATTTATTTTGGTGCCAGGGATGGATCTCAGGGGCATTTACCTCTGAGCTATAACCCTAGCCCTTTTTTCATTTTGTTTCACAGGGTCTCTCTAGGTTGCAGAGAGTCTCGCTGTGCTGCTGAGGCTAACCTCAAACCTGCGACCCTTCTGTCTCAACCTCTCAAGTCCTGGGATGACAGGTGTGTACCATCATGCCTGGCCTCAACTAACGTAAAGGCAGGAAATAGAAAACAAAGAACAGATGGTGAGTTCAAAGACGAAAGAGTACCATGTATTCTGTATAGGTGGAATGACTATATCAATAAATTCAGGACAAGTAGTGTTACCAGACTTTGTGTGTGTGTGTGTGTGGGGGGTGCTGGGGATTAAACTCGGGGCCATTCTACTTCTGAGCTATCTCCTCAGCCCTTTTTATTTTATTATTTGGAAACAGGATCTCACCAAGTTGCTACAGCTTCACTAAATTGCTGAGGCTGGCTTCACACCTGTGATCCTCCTGTCTCACCCTCCCAAGTATTGGGATTACAAGTGTGCACCACCACGCCCAGCTTACCAGACTTATACATTTGTTTTATTATTATAAAGGAGTCGGGTGAACTTCTCTTGCTCCATCATGTGTGTTTATATTGTACCACCATAGTTTTCTATGTGGTTTGATAGCTCATTTCTTTTCATCACTGAATAATGTCTCATTGTCTAAATGACCACAGATTGTTTAGCCCCTCACCTGCTGACAGGCATTTTGATTGCTTCTATGAAAAGTGTTTTGTTTTCTGTTTGTGGTACTGGGGGTGGGGGGTGTCATTCTACCTCTGAGCTACAACTGTAGCCATATTTTATTTTTTATTTTGAAACAGTGTCTCACGAAGTGTTGGCCTCTAACCTGCTCTCCTCCTGTCTCACCATGCGAAGGTTTTTATGTGGACATAAGTCATCAAGTACTCTGGGTAAATACTGAAGAGAGTGCTTGTTGGATCATAGGGCAAGAGGATGTTTAGTTTCAGAAAATACTGCCAAGCTAGGTGTGGTAGTGTATGCCTGTAATCCCAGTACTTGAGAAGCTGAGACAGGAGGATCACAGGTTTGAGGCCAATCTCAGCAACCTAACAAGGCTGTTTCCAAACAAAAAATGAAAGAGGGCTCGGGGTATACCTTGGAGGTAGAATGCCCCTGGGTTAATCCCCAGCCCCTCCCCCACACGCACGCACCACACACACACATACACGCACACATGCGTATTAAAACATTGCCAAACTGCATTCCACAGGGGCTACACCATGGCTTTCCCATCAGCAGATGTCTGCAGGTATCAGTTTGAATTTTTGCTCTTCTAATAAGTGGCATCTCATTGTTTTTTTAGTTTGCAATTTTTAAAAAAATTTATTTTGTGCTGAAGATTGAACTCAGAGACATTCTACCTTTGAGCTACACCCTTAGCTCTTTTTATTATTTTGAAATAGAGTCTTGCTGAATTGCTGAGAGTCTTGTTAAGTTGCTGAGGCTGGCTTCAAAACCTGTGATATTTCTGTCTCAGCCTCCCAAGTTCTAGGACTACAGGACTGCGCCACCACGCCTGGTTTTAGTTTGCAATTTTATAAGGATATGATGTTGAACCTATTTTCATAGGCTTTTTTTTTTATATATATATTTTTTCTTTGGTGAACTATCTGTTCAAATCTCATTTTAATTAATTAATTATGCAAAAAATATGTAACATGGAATCTCTCTCTCTCTCTCTCTCTCTCTCTCTCTCTTTCTCTCTTCGGTACTGGGGACTGAACCCAGGGACATTCTACCTCTGAGCTACACTCCCAGCCCTATTTTTTATTCTTTATTTTGAAACAGGGTCTCACTCAGTAACTGAGGCTAGCTGTAAACCTGAGATCCTCCTGTCTCAGTCTCCCAAATACTGGATTACAAACATGCACCACCATGCCTGGCTTCTCTCTTAATTTTTTTGTTACTGTTTTTGCAGTACTGGGGATCAAATCCAGGGCCTCATGCACACTAGGCGAGTGCTCTACCCCTGAGCTAAAACCCCAGCCCTTTTCATTTTATTTTTCGACAGGGTCTTACTAACCTGCGTATGCTGGCCTCAAACTTGTGATCCTCCTGCTTTAGCCTCAGAAGTAGCAAGGATTACAGGCATGCACCATCATGCGTGGCACAAATTTATTTATTTCCTTCTGTCTATCCTTCCCCCTCCTTCCCTTCATGTCTCCTTTCCTCCTATTTCTCTCTTTCTCTCATTCTTTCTCTTTCGATTGAACCCAAGGGTATTCTAACTACGAGTCATACCTTCAGCCCTATGTTATTTTTTTTATTTTGAAACAGGGTCTCACTAAATTACCATGCACTGTCCTCAAACACATAACCCTCCAGTCTTAGCCTCCTAGGTACTGGGATCACAGGTGTGTGCCATCACACCTGCCTTTGATTTCAAATTTCATTCTATTATGTTCTAAAAAGATACAAGAGATTATATTTGGTTTGGGGGATTTTTGTTTTTTTGTTTGTTTGTTTTTTTGTACTTGTTAATACCTGCTTTGTGGTCCAGAATATGGTCTATTTTGGAGAAGGACCCATAAGCAGCTGAGAAGAATGTGAATTCAGCTGTTGTTGGATAAAATATTCTATAGATGTTTATTAGATCTGTTTGACGCACAGCATTTTTTTAGGTCTGAAGAGTCTTTACTGATTATTCATCTGGATGATCTATTATTGGTGGAAAGGGTGTATTGAAGTCTTTCAGTATTATTGTATGGGCTCTGAGTATTAATGTCAAATAGTGTTTGTTTTACGTAAGTACATACATCAATATTTGGGGCATGAATATTTACTCTCATTATCTTCTTGTTGGATTGTTCTCTTTACCAATGTTCTTTGTCTCTTCTGATAAGATTTTACTTCAAGTCTTCTTTGTCAAATATAAGAGTAGCTATTCCTGCTTACTTTCAACCTCCATTTGCATGGAATATCTTTTTCCATCCTTTCACCTTTAGCCTGTGGATGTCTTTGCCTGTAAGGTGAGTCTCCAGTAAACAACATAGAGTTGGTTATGATTTTTTTTTTCAGTATTGAGGATTGAATCCAGGGGCTTTCTACCTCTGAGCTATACCCCCAGCCTTAGTTTTTATTCTTTTTTTTGAGACAGGGTCTCACTAAGTTGCAGAGGGCCTCACTAAGTAGCTGAGGCTGGCTGCGAACCTGTGATCCTTCTGTCTCAGTCTCCCAAATACTGGGATTACAAGTGTGCGCCACCATGCCTGGTTTGGATATGATTTATTAAATCTACTTTGCAAGGTTGGGTCTTTGAATTGGTGGGGTTGAGGCCATTTACATTCAGTGTTATCAAGAGGTGTTATGATGTATTGTTTCCTACCATTTCGATTTATATCTACTGTTTAATTCAGTTTTAATTCTCCTTTACTTAGTTACTCTTCTCATGGGATTTGTCTCTTCTTGGGCTCTGAAGTTTATATTTCTTCTGTGTTTAATATTTCTTTAAGTATTTTCTGTATAAATACTATAATTAAGTAGACATAGATTCTTTTGGTTCTTGGAAGGTTTTAATTCTTCTTCAATTCTGCAGCATAGTTTTGCTGGATATAGAAATCTTGGTTGGCAATTATTGTTTTCCAGGACTTGGAGCCAAAGCCCTCCTGGATTTTAAAGTTTGTGCTGAGAAATCAGAAGAAACTCTTTGTTGCTGAGGCTGCCCTCAAACCTGCAGTCCTTCTGTCTTAGTATCCCAAGTACTGAAATGATAGTTATACACTACAACACCTCTTAATGTGACCTGACTTTTTTTCTCTTGAGGCTTTAAAATTTCTTTCCTTGTTCTGTATGTAAGACATTTTCATTATATTGTGTTGTGGAGAGGTTCTGTGTTGATCTCATCTATTTCTCTATTTTTGAATGCTTTCTGTAGGTGGATGTCCATCTCATTCTCAAGGTTAGGTTTGGGAAGTTTTTCTATTATTACTTCTCTGGAAAGGTTATCCATGCCATCAGCCTGTGTCTCAGGTCCTTCTCCAATAGCGATAATTCTTTGTTCTGTTCTCTTGACACTGCTCCATAGTTCTTGTGTATTCTGATCTTGGTTTCTCATTTCCCTTCTGTTATTGCTGACAGAGTGTTCAAGTTTATATCTCTTGTCTTCAAAACCTGAAAATCTGTTTTCTACATGAGCTAACCTATTGGTGAGACTTTCAACTGAATTTTGTATTTGATCTATTGATTCTCTCATTTCTGAGATTCCTGTTTGGTTCCTGTTCAGACTATATTTATTTATTTATTTATTTTGGTACTGGGGTTGAACCTGGGGCATTCTACCTCTGAGCTATACCTCCAACCCTATTTTTTTTTTCTTCTCATTTCTTATTTTGAAACAGGGTCTAAGTGGCAGAGCGCCTCTCTAAGTTGCTGTGGCTGGCCTCAAACCTGTGATACTACTGTCTCAATCTCCCAAGTATTGGCCTCTCTCTTTATTTAAGTGTTCTTTCACTTCCTGTATTTTCTTCTTTTTTTTTTTTTTTTTTAAGTAGAAATAAATCATTTTAATAGACACATCTTCACTTCTGTTAATTTGCCTCTGATTTCTATTATGGATGTACACTGGTCTAGTTTGATTCCCCTCATATTTATTTATTTCCAACATAGAGTGCTCTTCACACAAGATGGCTCAGCTGAAGTTTGTATTCTTGAACACACAAGTGCCTCATCCTCCAAAAGCTTTAGCAACTTGGTTTCTGAAGAGTCCTAGGGTCAGCTCAGCATGGAGGTAGCAGATCACTAGTGGGCTTTCATAAGCCTGTAAGTGACTCGTATCTATATCACAGCTCAGTAAGTGATATAGGCTGAATAATAAGCAAATCTCCTGCAAATAGTCTCACAAGAAACCTTTGCTTTTTGGAAAGTCAACTGAATCATGAAAACCTTCCTAAAGGTGTAATTTGTTCCATGGTTCTTTTGATACTAAGAAAGGAAATATGAATCCTTGTGCATAGTCTCTTATTACAAGTTTTTTTTTTTTTTGTACTGGGGATTGAACCAGGACAATCTACCTCTGAGCTATGCCCCCCAGCCTATTTTTTATGCTTTATTTTGAAACAGGGTCGCACTAAGTTGCAGAGGGCCTCACTAAGTAGCTGAGGCTGCCTGCAAACCCGGATCTTCCGGTCTCAGCCTCCCAAGAACTGGGATTACAAGTGTGTGCCACCATGCCCAACTCCTTTTTATCTTATTTTATTTTTTGTTTGTTTTGAAACAGAATTTCACTAGGTTGTTGAAATCCTCACTATGATTGCTGAGGGTTGGCCTCAAACCTGCAATCCTCCTGTTTCGGTCTCCAAAGTCCTAGGATGACAGGCCTACACTAGTGTGCTTGGCTTACAAGTGCCCTTATTGACACTTACAGAGCTTTCTTCTCCAGTCCTCATTCTATAATGAGGTGACTTATAATCCCAGTTCTTGGGGGGCTGAGACCGGAGGGTGGTAGGTTCGAAGCTAGCCTCAGCAACCTAGTGAGGCCTTCTGCAACTTAGTGAGACCCTGAGAGCTGAGAAGTAAAACACCCCTGGGTCAATCCCCAGTGCCACCAAAAAAAGAAAAAGAAGAAGAAGAAGAGAAAGAAAAGAAAGCATGAAGATGTCTGCTTTCATAATTGAAGTTAGCAACAGCCCTCTCATTTCTGCCAAATGGATCAGACCACACTTGTAACCCCGGTGGCTGTATATCTTCTTGAACAATACCACCCAATTTATGGCTTGCTCCTTCCAGTAGCCTCATTAGGGGCTGGCACCAAAAATGATCGAGGTGTGCAGGTTTAGAGACATAATTCTAGCTGCCCCAATGTGTGGAGGATTCAAACTCACAGAATCCAACACTTTCTGTATTTTCTCTTAGTTCATTCCTTTGATCTTGTTTTAGTTCATTGAGAGAGAGAGAGTGTGTGTGTGTGTGTGTGTGTGTGTGAGAGAGAGAGAGAGAGAGAGAGAGAGAGAGAGAGAGAGAAAGAAAGACTAGGGATTGAGACCAGGGGCATTCTGTCTATAAGGCACACCCCAGCCCTTTTTTATTTTTTGTTTTGAAACAGGGTCTTGCCAAGTTGCTGAGGCTGGCCTTGACCCTGCAATCCTTTTGTCTCAGTCTCCCAAGTACTAGAATTACAGGTGTGTGCCACTGGGCTCTGATTTTGTTTATTTTATTTTGTTTTCTTAAGCATTGTAGGTTGTCTCAGTTCTAAAGTATAGAGTCCAAGGTATAAACTTAAATTGGCTCCAGGTCTTTTCTGAGCCCTAGCTTGTCCCTGGCTGGTGAAGTCACTTGCTGATCTTCCCTGCATGCACAGCTTGTTTTGAATGTCCCAGTCTTTCATGTATGGCTCCCAGGTGGAGAAAAAGAGGGAAACAAAGTGGGGAGAAAAGTGTGCTTCAGCAGGAAGAGACCAGGGAGAAGAACGACCATGACCCCAGTTTCTTTTGCCTCTGGAATCAGGAGCAACAGTGATGAAAATGCTGATCTTTCATTTGGCTATTGTGAATTGTGCTGCTACAAACATACAGATTCACGTATCATTGTGGCTTTCTGACTTTAATTATTTTGGAAAGATACCAAGGAATGGTACAGCTTGGTCATATGGTAGTTCCATTCTTAATCTACTGAAGAACCTCCATACTGATATCTATGGTGTTGTACCAATTTTAATCCCACCAACAGTGTATAAGAGTTCCTGTTTCCCCATATCCACACCCATACCCACATCCACATTTTTTTTTCTTTTTTTTTTTTTTTGTGGTACTGGTGATGGGACCCAGGGAAATTCTACGTCTGAGCTACACCCCAAGACCAATTTTATCCTTTTACTTTGAAACAGGGTCTCACTAAATTGTAGAGGGTCTCACTAAGTTGCTGAGGCTGGCTGTGAACCTGCGATCCTCCTGCCACAGCTTCCCAAGTATTGGGATTACAAGTGTGTGCCGCCATGCCCAGCTCCACATTTATTCTTTTTTTTTTTTTTTTTGCGGTACTAGGGATTGAACTCAGGGGCATTCTACCTCCGAGCTACACCCCCAGCCCTATTTTTTATTCTTTATTTTGAAACCGAGTCTCACTAAGTTGCGGAGTGCCTCACTAGGTAGCTGAGGCTGGCCGCGAACCCGGATCCTCCGGTCTCAGCCTCCCAAATGCTGGGATTACAAGCGT